>SJYV01017472.1:0-23662 GCA_006410875.1 Neotragus pygmaeus | reverse complement strand
AAAACATAATCTTATTTTTCCCAATGCTCTCAGGGTAGAAATGGGGAGTTCTTCACTTCCCTGCCCAGTCACTCTCTGGCCAATGAACCGAAAGTATTCAGAGTAGGGCTTTCCCTGCTCCTGTCCTGGCAATGGGACCCTCTGCAGAGTAGCTGCCTCATTACTTAGAACCTGGAACATACTCAGCATGCACAGAACTTAGAGCCACTAAGCAAAGGGAGAGGTCAAAGTCCATCCTTCCAGGCCCCGCCCATACACTACCTCCTCCAGGAAGTCTCCCTTGATCTTCCCAGCTGGAAATGACTGCTTCCTTCTCTGAGGGTCCCTGGCCAATTCCCCCACCCCAAAGTGTTGGGCCCCCAGCTCCCTTGAGCCCTGCACAGTGTTGGAGGCCAGCGTATTTCTGTTGGCTTACTTGACCAATCAATCCTGTAAATATTTCCACTGGGCATTAGAACCCATGGAATTTTTTCCTGTCACTGGTTCAGTACTCCAGTGTGCCTGCTACATGCCTGATCTATGTTAGGTGCTAGGGAGACAGACAACAGACACAGTGGACTCAGACCGCGGGCAGGCTTCATGGATGAATGGACACTATATCCAGGGCTCAAGCATGAAGCAGGGTCTGCCAGAGATGGGTCAGGAAGATGCAGAGAGATCCCTCCAGACAAATGACCCAACCCACATGGGCTAAGGCAGGAGGTCACACAAAGTCAGAGTATGTTCCCAGTTGCATGGAAAGAGGAAACCGTCAGGGAGCTCTAAATTCCCTGAATGANGGGTCAGGAAGATGCAGAGAGATCCCTCCAGACAAATGACCCAACCCACATGGGCTAAGGCAGGAGGTCACACAAAGTCAGAGTATGTTCCCAGTTGCATGGAAAGAGGAAACCGTCAGGGAGCTCTAAATTCCCTGAATGACCAATGGATATACAGGAAGAGCAAAATCCATCCCCTTAACTGGGCCCCTCATCCTTGTCTACAGCGGAGCTCAGTATAGCTGGAGAGGAGGCATGTGATGTGTACGAGGCTGGGGAGGACCACAGAGGGCCTGATGGTAAAGACTGTAGATATCCCAGGCAATCAAACCTCCCTCCTGGGCCCCAATTGTGTGATAACTAGCAGCTAGTAAACTCTGTCCACTGGAAATCATTACTGTGGGGAGGCTGCTGGGACAAGTAGCATTAGGGCAGCAGAGACAGGCTCGAATCAGGGGGACAGGGCTGATCATACCTCAGTGGGAGTCGCTCCCCCTGACCAGGTTTGGGTGGGGAAGAAGAAAGGGGCTGGAGGAAGAGGCAGGAAGGTAAAGGCAGTTGCTGACAGAATCAAGCTAAAAGCAGAAAGGGCAAGCGGCCCAGCCTGCTCAGCTGCTGTCTGCCCTCTGGCCTTCTAGGATTTCTCTCTGGCATGCATCACCTGACAGCCAGCATTCTAGCAGTTCTGCTTCGGTCCTGCCTTATATTTTGGACCTGTAGGAAGCATTTAAAAACTGGGCCAAAGTTTGCTGACACCCAGCCTAAGCCAATCAGGGCTGCCCCCTTCCCCTAGCCAGGTAATGCATGTGACCCAGCTCTCACCAGTGAGATGAGGGGGACTCCACTGGGTGGCTTCTAGGGGCTGTTTTATTTGTTCTTAAGAAAAGAGAAGGGGCATCCCTGGTGGTCCAGTGGCTAGGACTCTGTGCTCCCAAAGCACAGGGTCCAGGTTCTATCCCTGGTCAGGGAACAAGATCCCACATGTTGCAACTAAAGACCTCACGTGCCCACAGAGAAGACTGAAGATCCTACATACTGTAACTATGACCTGGCGAAGACAAATAATGTAGTAAATATTAAAAAAAAAAAAAAAGAAGAAGAAGAACAAAGAGAAACATGAGGAAGAGATGGTGGCCTCATCTATTGCTGCACTTTATCCTGTTGGGAGGGGGTAACCAGGTCTACCACAGCCGTCTTGGGACCATCAGGGGAGTCCCCAACACTGAGGGTGGCAGAAAAGTCCTGAAGCCACCAACGAGCTGCTGCATCAACCAGCCCTGGAGCTGGTCACCTCGGGACTTTTTATCACAGAAAATAATAAATCTTCACTATTGCAGCTATTTGAATAGGGGAGTAGGGCTGGCAATCAACCCTCAGCCAAAATCACTGCAAACACAAGGGCTCCGAGGCTGCCATACCTTGTGTCACGTGTGATCACTTCACAGGCACCCAAGTGAGCAGAGAGAGACCCAGAGCTCTTGGCCACTCACACAAGAGCCCGAAAACATCAGGTTTTCCAAGAAGAGGCCTGTCATGTGCTTGTTTTCTATAAAAGTCAAGTTCCACCTGCCTCCCAGGAAAGCAACCCTACTCCAATAAAAATTGATTTTTAAAAAAGCTGCCTCCCACCGTTTCCTGGGTAGCAGGTCCCTTACCGTTCTTCTGAGCCAGAGCCTGGTCGATGAAGTCCGCCGCCTTTTCAAAGTAGGCGCTGAGGTTGAACTCCTGTGTGTCATTGGCCTTGATGCCCAGGTAGGTGATCCCGGAGTCCTTGTAGAAGTTGGCATTGGTGTTGACGTGCATGAAGGACCTGCCCTCAGCCGCATTTAAGACATGGGTGATGCCCAGCTTCTGCAGCTTAGGGATGTCTTGAGCCACAGACCTGGACAGGAAACAGCAGGGGAGGATCAACTGACTACCTGGCAGCCCTCAGGGGAGGAAGATGGAGAAGATACTAAGCCTCTTGGCTCAGAAAGGAACCTTCCGGGCTCTGGCCCCTGCTGGCTTCTCCAGCCTCAGCTTATGATCCTCTGCCCTCACTCCAACCAGCTCCAATTACCTGCTGCAAATAGCCTGGGTGCTTTCATGCCCACACTGTGCCCGCTACCTGGAATGCCCTTCTCCACCTTCTTCATGAAGGTGCACCCTCTCATATCTCACCTCCCTTGGCAGCATTTCCTGATCTCCTCTTCATCCAGCATCGTGCTCTTGATCCTGTGGTGGTGATACCATCAAGAGGCTAAAAATGGAGCCAGACTCCAGACAGCCCTGTCACTTACTAAGCTTGAACAAGTCACTTAACCTTTCTATGCCTCAGTTTCCCTATCTGTAAAATGAGGATGATAACAGTACCCATTCCTGGGGCTGTTAAGTATTAAATGAGCTGTTCTATAGATGGAGCCTGACACCGTGGTCACGGCCACTATCCTAACACTTGATTGTGCCTATTTGTTTAGATGTCCAGGGTGTCAGCTCCTTGATGGAGGAAGCATGTCTGCTTCATGTTCGTATGCCCTGTGCGTGCTCTGGTACCTGGCACACACAGTAGGTACTGAAGGAGTATGTGGTGAATCAGTGAAGAATGAAATCAGCACAGCCCAGCAGCCTTCTTCCTTGGATTACAGAGTGCAGCAGCCCCCTTCCATCCCCTAGAGGGATCCTTCCTGCTATAGTCCACTAGCCACGTCTCTGAAGCTTTCCTGGGTGAGTAAGCACTTGGGGAGCCAGTGGAGGTTACAAAACATTCGATCTGAATAGTCAAAGGACTGCTTTATTTCATCTCACAACAACGTCCCAATTCAAACAGCAGTTTACATTTTACACAAGGCCTTCTCCGTTTGCCTGTCACATCAGCCCTTGGAGGAAGGAAGGACAGAGCTTCAACTCTGGCCCGACAGGACAGACGAAGGACGTGCATATGCTCTCAAGGGCTGCTGCATGGCAGGGCTGGGAGGAGGCCTCTTTTCTCCTGACACAAGGCCTGCTCTATCTTCCCCCTCACTCTGCTTCTCATGCCCACATCAACCACAAATCTCACAAGGCAGAAAACAGGGCTCCTCCAGGTTTCACTCTGCCCTGTGAGCCCTGATCAAGGGCCCTGATTTTGTTAAAGCACTCCTGACAGCAAGGGGTAGGGGAGAAATAGGTTCTCAGTCAATCCTCCCTGTGGAGCACTCCCCATGCCCCTGTGTCAAGGTCAGATTCGCTTAAAGGCAAGGGATGTGTTTTCTACAGTGGCCATTGGCACACGCCACCCTTGACCACCACCAGATGTTCACATCTTTGGTTTCCACCTTGGAAGTAGTGACAGCTGACTGAGCCAAACTGCCCAAGAGAGCAGGGTTTCTAAGAGTGCCAAGGCCCCTTGCTGCTTGGGTGGATTGAAAGGGGCTTATTCTCAGAACTCGGCAATTACTGAGGACTCTGGATGAGATTCTGGTACCCTTTGTTAGCTATCAGGACACTGCACGCAACTATAAAGTTGCTCATTAAAAAGGCTCTAAAATAACTAACTTTGAAGAGTCACTGCCATTCATCTTCCTTCTCAAATACTAAGTCAACATTCAACAACTTTACCATCACTACTGTGAATGATGGCTTCTCTGGTGGCTCAGATGGTAAAGAATCTGCTTGCAATGCAGGAGACCCAGGTTCGATCCCTGGGTTGGGAAGATCNACAACTCGAGAAAAAACAGAAGGATCTCCCCTCCAGGTGGGATGAGGCCTTTGTCCTCTGCGGCCCCTCGAGGCAAGTCACCCCATCCATTATGAACCTCGACGGGTTCTTTCATACCCTTGCAGCGACTCAAGAATATTCTGACATACACGTCTCCAGTCGAGAGAAACATCGAGGTTCCCGCCACAACTCAAGAGGAGCCCCGTGTGCCCCTGCTCCACTTAAGATCAGGCTTCCTTTCCCTGCTTCTTCGGGGAAGGATTCCTGACTGTCCTGTCACATCTCAAGTGGAGGCGCTCACCAAAGGTGTGTCCAGAGGATCCCTGGGGGTCACACCAGCTATACCACGAAAACCCCAGATGTCTCTGTACACTCCAGAGGAACCTGGTGGCCCTGCACCGCCTCGACTGTCACCCTGAGGATGGCTCCCACCACAGTGGCACGGTTTACAATCCTGTGGGCAAGCCTTGAGGCGAAGGCCCAGACCCCTGTGTCACCTTGACAGGAAGCCTAACCTTGTGGCTCCAGCTCAAGAGAAAGCAGACGTGCACGTCTCCGCATGATACGAGACCTGACTCCCCTGGGGACCCTCCAGAGGAATCTCACCGTACATGTTAGCAGTGGAGAGGAATCCTCAGGCTCCAAACCAGGACTTAGGAGCTGGCCCAGATGGCCAAGGAATCCCCAGAGGCACCTGCAATACATGTGGAATCTGGCCTTTCCTGAGGACACAGGGGCGGGTCCCTGGTGTCCCTGTCATAACTCGAGAGGAAACTGCCGCAACTCGAGGAAATCCAGGAGGATCTCCCTCCCGGCCAGATGAGGCCCTTGTTCTCTGGGGCACCTCACGGGAAATTTCCCCATCCCTCATGAACGGGTTCCTTCACATCGTTGCATCAACTCAATAATATCCCAAAATACAGGTCTCCACTCGAGAGGAACACCGCGGTTCCTGCCACAACTCAAGAGGAGCCCCATGTCTCCCTGGTCCGCTCGAGTTCAGGGTTCCTTTCCCTGCCTCAACGGCGAAGGATTCCCGTCGTCCCGTCGCATCTCAAGAAGAGGCACTCACCACAGGAGTGTCCAGAAGAACTCCACGGTTAGCACCACCTGTTCCACAAGAATGCCAGATGTCTCTGTCCAATCCAGAGGAACCTGGTGGCACTGCACCACCTTGGCTTTCACCCCCAGGATTGGCTCCCACCACGGTGGCACGGATTTCAACCCTGTGGGAAAGCCTCGAAGGGAAACCCCAGACCCATGTGTCTCCTCGACAGCAAGCCTGACCCTGTGACTACAGCTCGGGAGGAAAGCAGACGTGCATGTCTCCACTCGAGATGAGACATTACTCCCCTTTGGAGACTCCAGAGAGAGACCATGGTCCATGTCAGCAGTGGAGAGGAATCCTCAGGCTCCAGACAAGGACTTAGGAGGTGGCCGTGACAACCAAGGAATCCCCAGAGGGCCCTGGAAACTTGCGTGGAGCTTGGCCTTTCCGGAAGGCACAGCGGTGGGTCTTTGGGGTTCTTTTCGTAACTTGAGGGGGACCTGCCACAACTCGAGAAAAACCAGGAGGATCTCCTCTCCAAGCAAGATGAGCCCTTTGTCCTCTGTGGCACCTCAAGGCAAGTCACCCCATACCTCATGAACCTGGACGGGTTCCTTAACACGCATGCAGCGACTCAAAAATATCCCAACATACACGTCTCCACTCAAGAGGAACACCGAGGTTCCCGCCACAAATCAAGAGGAGCCCCGTGTGCCCCTGCTACACTCGAGATCAGGCTTCCTTTCCCTGCTTCTTCAGGGAAGGATTTCCGACGGTCCTGTCGCATCACAAGTGGAGGCGCTCCCTACAGGAGTGTCAAGAGAAACACTGGGGGTCGCACCACTTATTCCACGAGACCAGCAGAAATCTCTGTAAACTGCAGAAGAACCTGGTGGCCCTGCACTGCCTCGACTGTCACTCCGAGGATTGGCTCCCACCACGGTGGCACGAGTTTCAACCCTGTGGGAAAGCCTCGAGGGGAAGCCCCAGACCCCTTTGTCACCACAACGGGAAGCCTGATCCTGTGGCTACACCTCGGGAGGAAAACAGACATGCATGTCTCCACCTGGAATGAGACTTGACTACCCTGGGGAGCCTCCAGAGGAAGCCCATGGCCCACATCAGCAGTGGAGAGGAATCCTCAGGCTTCAGACGAGGACTTAGGATCCGACCCTTACTGACAAGGAATTCGCAGAGTCCCCTGCAACTCACGTGGAGTCTGGCCTTTCCTGAGGACACAGGGGTGGGTCCCTGGTGGCCCTGACATAACTCGAGAGGAACATGGCACAACTCAAGAAAAACCAGGAGGATCTCCACTTGTGGCGAGATGACGCCCTTGTCTTCTGTGGCATCTCGCAGGAATTCACCCCATTCCTCATGAACCTTGACAGGTTCCTTCACCCCCTTGCAGTGACTCAAGAATATCCCGACATACACATCTCCACTCAACAGGAACACGGCGGGTCCCACCAAAACTCAAGAGGAGCCCGTGACCCCCTGCTCCGCTCGAGATCAGGGTTCATTTCCCTAATTCGATGGGGAAGGATTCAAGATGATCCCGTCGCATCTCAAGAGGAGGTGCTCACCACAGCAGTGGCCAGAGGAACTCCGGGGGAAGCAGCACCTGTTCCATGAGAATGCCAATGTCTCTGTCCAATCCTGAGGAACCTGGTGGCCCTGCGCCGCCTTGACTGTCACCCGGAGGATTGGCTCCCGCCACGGTGGCACGTGTTTAAACCCTGTGGGAAAGCCTTGAGGAGAAGCCCAGACCCCTCTGTCACCTCGACAGGAAGACTTACCCTGTGGCTACAGCTTGGGTGGAAAGCAGATGTGCATGTCTCCACTCTAGACGAAACCTGACTCCCCTGCGGAGCCTCCAGAGGAATCCCATGGTCCACATCAGCAGTGGAGAGGAATCTTCAAGCTGCAGACAAGGACTTGGGAGCTGGCCCCGATGGCCAAGGAAACCCCAGAAGACCCTGGCAACTCGCCNATCTGGAACTCGGGAGGAAGGCGGAGGTGCACGTCTCCACTGGATAAGAGACTTGACTCCTTTAGGGAGTGTCCAGAGGATCTCCACAGCCGACGCCTGCAGTTGAGAGGAATCCTCAGGGGCCAGACGAGGACTTAGGAGCTGGAACCGACTGCCAAGAAATACCCAGAGGGCCATGGCAACTCGCGTGGAGTCTGGCCTTCCCGGAGGCTTCGGGGGCGCATCCCTGGGGTGCAGGTCTTAACTCGAGAGGGACCTGCCGCATCTCGAGAAACACCAGGAGGATCTCCACTCCAGGCAAGATGAGGCCCTTGTCCTCTGCAGCACCTCACGGGAAGTCACCCTATCCCTCACGAACCTCGACGGGTCTTTTCACCGCTTTGCAGTTACTCCAAAATAGCCCGACATACAGGTCTTGAATCAAGAGGAACAGCAAGGGTCCCCCCAGAACGCAAGAGGAACCCCGTGTCCCACGGCGATGCATGGAAGCAGGCTTCCTTCCACTGCATCTTCAGGGATGGATGGCCGACCGTCCCATCCCAACTCGAGAGCAGGAGATCTCCCCAGGAATCTCCAGAGGAGCTCTGGGTGTCACGTCACCTGTTCCACGAGACCCCAGAGGTCTCTGTCCATTCCATCGAACCTTGCAGCCCTGAACCGCCTCGACAGTCACCCCGAAGACTGGCCGCCACCTGGGAGGCACGTGTCTCTACTCGGTGGGAAAGCCTCGATAGGCAGCCCATAGACACATGTGTCACCTCGACGGGAAGCCTGATCCTGCATCTGGAGCTCGGGAGGAAGACGGAAGTGCACGTCTCCATGGGAGAAGAGACCTGACTCCCCTGAAGAGCCTCCAGAGGATCTCCACGGTCCACGCCTGCAGTGGAGAGGAATCCTCAGGGGCCAGACAAGGACTTACGAGCTGGAATCGACTGCCAAGGAATCCCCAGAGGCCCCTGGGAACTCGCGTGGAGCCTGGCCTTCCCGGAGGCCTCGGGGGCGGGTCCCTGGGGTCCAGATCTTACCTCGAGTGGGACCTGCTGCAGCATGAGAAACACCAGAGGGATCTTCCCTACAGGCGTGATGAGGCCCATGTCCTCTGCGGCACCTTACGGGAAGTCACCTTAACCCTCATGAACCTCGACGGGTCCCTTCACACCCGTGCAGTGATTCCAGAATAGCTCGACATACAGGTGTCCACTCAAGAGGAACCTCGAGGGTCCCCCCAGAACTCAAGAGGAACCCCGTGTCCCCCTGCTCCACACGGAAGTAGGCTTCCGTTCCCTGATTCTTCAGGGATGGATCGCCGACCATCCCCTCACATCTCCAGAACAGGCGCTCTCCACTGGAGTCTCCAGAGGAGCTCCGGGGCTCACACCACCTGTTCGATGAGATCCCAGAAGTCTCTGTCGACTCCATCTGAACCTGGCGGCCCTGATCCGCCTCGACAGTCACACCGAAGCCTGGCTCCCACCTGGGAGGCACGTGTCTCAACCCTGAGGGAAAGCCTCGAGCGGCAGCACGTATACCCCTGTGTGACCACGAAGCAAAGCCTGACCCTGCCTCGAGAGCTCGGGAGGAAGGCGGAGGTGCATGTCTCCACTCAAGAAGACACGTGACTCACCTGAGGAGCCTCCAGAGGATCACCACGGTCCACATCTGCAGTGGAGATTAATCCTCACTGGCCAGACGAGGACTTAGGAGCTGTGACCGACTGCCAAGGAGTCCCCAGAGGTCCCTGACGACTCTCTTGGAGCCTGGTCTTCCCGGAGGCCCCAGGGGCGGGTCCCTGGGTTCCAAGGTGGTAACTCGAGAGGAACCTGCCCCAACTCGAGAAACACCCGGAGGATCTCCCCTCCAGGCGAGATGAGGCCCTTTTTCTCTGCGGAACCTCACGGGAAGTCAGCCCATCACTCCCGAACCTGGACGGGTCCCTTCACACCCTTGCAGTGACTCCAGAAGAGCCCGACATACAGGTCTCCTCTCGAGTGGAACCTCGAGGGTCCCCCAAGAACTCAAGAGCAACCCCATATCCCCCTGCTCCGCACGGAAGCAGGCTTCCTTTCCCTGCATATTCAGGGATGGATCACTGACCGTCCCGTCGCAACTGGAGAGCAGGCACTCTCCACAGGAGTCATACAGGTCTCCACTCAAGAGGAACCTCGAAGGAAGCCAGAACTGAAGAGGAACGCCGTGTGCCCCTGCTCCGCACGGAAGCAGGCTTCCTTTCCCTGCTTCTTCAGAGATGGATCGCCTACCGTCCCGTCGCAACTTGAGAGCAAGCGCTCTCCACAGGAGTCTCCAGAGGAGCTCCGGGGGTCGCGCCACCTGTTCCATGAGACCCGAGAGGTCTCTGTCGACTCCATCGGAACCTGACGGCCCTGAGCCGCCTCAACAGTCACCCCGAAGACTGGCTCCCACCTGGGAGGCACGTGTCTCAAGCCTGTGGGAAAGCCTCGAGGGACAGCCCATAGACCCCTGTGTCACCTCGAGGGGAAGCCTGATCCTGCCTCTAGAGCACGGGAGGGAGGCGGAGGTGCATGTTTCTGCTCAAGAAGAGACCTGACTCCCCTGGGGAGCCTCCAGAGGATCTCCACGGTCCACGTCTGCAGTGGAAAGGAATCCTCAGGGGCTAGACGAGGCCACAGAGGATAAGGGCCTCATTTCGCCTGGAGGGAAGATTCTCCTGGTTTTTCTCGAGTTGTGGCAGGTTTCTCTTGAAATAAAACGCAGCCCCAGGGACCTGCCCCTGTGCCCTCCAGAAAGGCCAAGCTCCAACTGAGTTGCCAGGGACCTCTGGGGATCACTTTGCAGTCGGGGCCTCATCCAAAGTCCTTGTACAGAGCCCAAGGATTCCCTCCACTGCTTACTTGGACCGTGCGGTTTCTCTGGAGGCTCCCCAATGGAGTCAGGTCTCATCTCCAGTGGAGACATGCACGTCTGCTTTCCTCCCGAGCTGTAGCCGCAAGGTCAGGCTTGCCACCAAGGTGACACAGGGGTCTGGGGCTTCTCCTCGAGGCTTTCTCACAGGGTTGAATCACGTGCCACCATGGTGGGAGCCAATCTTCAGGGTGACAGTCGAGCGGGTGCAGGGCCACCAGGATCCTCTGCAATGGACAGAGACTTCTGGGGGTCTCATGGATCACGTGGCTCAACCCCTGGAGTTCCTCTGGACATTCCTTTGGCAAGCACCTCCTCTTAACATGTGACAGGACCTTCGGGAACACTTCCCCGTCGAACCCGGGAAAGGAAGCCTGATCTCGAGCCAAGTAGGTGGACACGGGGGTCCTCTTTTGTTGTGGCGTGACCCTCGGTGTCCTCTTGCAGGGAGACCTGTATGTCGGGATAATCTTGAGTCTCTCAAAATGTGTGAAGGAACGCGTCATGGTTCATGAGGGATGGGGTGACTTCCTGCGAGGTGCTGCAGAGAAAAATGACTTCATCTCGCTTGGAGGGGACATCCTCCTGGTTGTTCTCGAGTTACGGCAGGTCCCTCTCGACTTACGACGGGGTACACAGGGACCGGCTCCAGGGACCTCTGGAATGGCCAGGGTCAACACAAGTTGCCAGGAGCCTCTGGGGATATCTTGGCAGTCGGTTCCAGCTCCTAAGTCCTAGTCTGACACCTGAGGATTCCTCTCCGCTGCAGACGTGGACTGTGGGGTTCCTCTGGAGACTCCCCAGGGGAGTCAGTTCTCGTCTTGAGTGAGACGTGCACCTCCGTTTTCTTCCCGAGCTGTAGCTGCATGGTCAGTCTTCCCGTCGAGGTGACACACGGATCTTGGGCTTCCCCTCGAGGCTTTTCCACAGGGTTGAAACACGTAGCAACATGGTGGGAGCCAATCCTCGGGGTGAGGGTCGAGGTGGCACAGGGCCACCAGGTTCCAATGTTGTGGATAGAGACATCTGGGTGTCTCATGGAACAGGTGGCGTGACCCCCAGAGTACCTCTGGACACCCCTGTGAAGAGCACCTCCTCTTTGGATGCGATGGGATGGTCTGCAATCCATCGATGAAGAACCAGGGAAAGGATGCATGATTTCGTGCGGAGCAGGGGGACACGGAGTTCCTCTTGAGTTGTGGGGGGAACCTCGATGTTCTTCTTGAGCGGAAACGTGTATGTCAGGCTATTCTTGGGTCACTGCAAGGGAGTGAAGGAACCCGTCAAGGTTCGTGAACGATGGGGTGACATCCCATGAGGTTCTGCAGAAGTCAAGGGCCTCATCTCTCCTGGAGGGGAGATCTTCCTGGTTTTACTCGAGTTGCGGCAGTTTCCTCTTGATTTACAATGTGGACCCCAGAGACCCACCCCTGAGGCCTCCGGAAAGGTCAGGCTTGAAGCGAGTTGCCAGGGGCTTCTGGGGATACCTTGGTAGTCGGTTCCGGCTCCTAAGTCCTCATCTGGCACCTGAGGATTCTTCTCCACTACAGACGTGGAGCGTAGGGTTCCTCTGGAGGCTCCCCAGTGGAGTCAGATCTCGTCTTGAGTGGAGCCGTGCACCTCCGCTTTCCTCCCGAGCTGCAGCTGCAGGGACAGGCTTCCCTTTNCGGCTCCTAAGTCCTCATCTGGCACCTGAGGATTCTTCTCCACTACAGACGTGGAGCGTAGGGTTCCTCTGGAGGCTCCCCAGTGGAGTCAGATCTCGTCTTGAGTGGAGCCGTGCACCTCCGCTTTCCTCCCGAGCTGCAGCTGCAGGGACAGGCTTCCCTTTGAGGTGACAGAGGGGTCTATGGGCTTCCCCTCGAGGCTTTCCCACAGGGTTGAAACACGTGCCACCGAAGTGTGAGCCAATCTTCCCTGTGACTGTCGAGGCGGCTAAGGGCCACCAGGTTCAGTTGGAGTGGACAGAGACATCTGGGGTTCTCGTGAAACAGGTGGCGTGAACACCGGAGTTCCTCTGAACTCTCCTGTGGTGAACACCTCCTCTTGAGATGCCACAGGACTGGCGGGAATCCTTCCTTGACGAATCAGTGACAGGAAACCTGGTCTCAATCGGAGCAGGGGGACACGGGGCTCCTCTTGAGTTGTGGTGGGAACCTCAGTGTTCCTCTCCAGTGGAGACGTGTATGTCTGGCTATACTTGAGTCTCTGCAAGCATGTGAAGGAACCCGTCGAGGCTCATGTGGGATGACGTGACTTCTCATAAGGTGCTGCAGACCACAAGGGTCTAATCTTGCAAGGAGGAGAGATTCTCCTGGTTTTTCTCGAGTTGAAGCAGGTTCCTCTCTAGTTACGTCGGGACATGAGGGACCCGACCCTGTGCCCTCCGGCAAGGCCAGGCGATACGCGAATTTCCAGGGTCCTCTGGATATGCCTTGGCAGTCAGGACCGGCTCCTAAGTCTTCGTTTGGAGCCTGAGGATTCCTCCCAATTTTGACGTGACCATGGGCTTCCTCTGGTGGCTCCCCATGGAGTCAGGTCACGTCTCGAGTGGAGACGTGCACGTCTGTTTTCCTCCCGAGCTGTAGCCATAAGGTCAGGCTTCCTGTCAAGGTGAAACAGGGGTCTGTGGCTCCCACTCGAGGCTATCTCACAGGGTTGAAACACATGCCACCGTGTTGGGTGCCAATCCTCGGGGTGACAGTCGACTTGGCGCAGGGTTACCAGGTTCTTCTGGAATGGACAGAGACACTTAGGAGTCTCATGGAACAGGTGGCGCGATGCCTGGAGTTCCTCTGGACACTCCTGTGTAGAGGGCCTCCTCTTGATATGCGACAGGACAGTCGGGAATCCTTCCCCGAAGAAGCAGGGAAAGGAAGCCTGATCTCGTGTGAAGCAGGGGGACATAGGGCTCCTCTTGAGTTGTGGCAGGAACCTCGGTGTTCCTCTTGAGTGGAGACATGTATGTCGTGATATATTAGAGTCGCTGCCAGGGTGTGAAGGAACTCGTCCAGATTCATGAGGGATGGGGTGACTTGCCTTGAGGTGAGGCAGAGGACAAAGCCTCATCTCGCCTGGAGAGGTGATCCTCCTGGTTTTTCTCGAGCTGCAGCAGGTTCCCCTTGAGTTATGAAAAGAACCCCAGGGACCCACCCCTGTGCCTTCCCGTAAGGCCAAGCTCCACTCAAGTTGCCAGGGGCCTCCTGGTGATTCCTTGGCCAGTGGGGCCATCTCCTAGGTCCTCTTCTGGAGCCTGAGGATTCCTTTCCACTGCTGACGTGGACCATGGGCTTCCTCTAGAGGCTCCCCAGGGTAGTGAGGTCTCATCTCGACTGGAGACGTGCACGTCAGCTTTCTTCTCAAGCTGTAGCCACAGGGTCAAGCTTTCCGTCGAGGTGACACACGTGTCTGGGGCTTCCCATTGAGGCTTTCCACAGTGTTGAAACATGTGCCACCGTGTTGGGTGCCTATCCTCGGGGTGACAGTCGAGGCGGTGCATGGTCTCCAGGTTCTTCTGGATTTGAAAGAGACATCTGGTGGTCTCGTGGAAGAAGCNGTGTCTGGGGCTTCCCATTGAGGCTTTCCACAGTGTTGAAACATGTGCCACCATGTTGGGTGCCTATCCTCGGGGTGACAGTCGAGGCGGTGCATGGTCTCCAGGTTCTTCTGGATTTGAAAGAGACATCTGGTGGTCTCGTGGAAGAAGCGGTTCAAAACCCAGAGTTCTTATGGACACTCCTATGGAGAGCGTCTCCTCTTGAGATTTGACTGGAGCATCGCGAATCCTTCCCCGACAAAGCAGGGAAAGGAAGCCCCATATCGAGCTGAGCAGTGGGAAACGGGGCTCCTGTCGTGTTTTGGTGGGCCCCTCGGTGTTCCTCTCGAGTGGAGACGTGTATGTCGGGATGTTCTTGAGTCACTGCAAGGGTCTGAAGGAACCCGTCGAGATTCATGAGGAATGGGGTGACTACCTGCGAGGTGCTGCAGAGGGCAAGGGCCTCATCTCGCTGGGAGGGGAGACCCTGCTGGATTTCTCAAGTTGAGGCAGGTTTCTCTCGACTTATGATGGGGACCCCAAATTTGCCCCTGTGCCCTCCGGAAGGCCAGGCCCCAAGCGAGTTGCCTGGGGCCTCTGGGGATTCCTTGGCAGTCGATTCCGGCTCCTAAGTCCTCATCTTGCACCTAAGGATTCCTCTCCACTGCAGAGGTGGAACGTGGTGTTCCACTGGAGGCTCCCCAGTGGAGTCAGTTCTCGTCTTGAGTGGAGATGTGCACCTCAGCTTTCCTCCCCAGCTGTAGCTACATGGTCAGCCTTCCTGTCGAGGTGGTACAGGGGTCTGGGGCTTCCCCTCGAGGATTTCCCACAGGCTTGAAACACGTGCCAACGTGGTGGGAGCCAATCCTCAGGGTGACAGGCGCAGGGCCACCAGATTCCGATGGAGTGGACAGAGACATCTGGGGGGCTCGTGGAACAGGTGGCGTGAACCCCGGAGTTCCTCTGGACACTCCTGTGGAGAGCACCTCCTCTTGAGATGCGATGGGACGGTCGGGAATCCATCCCTGAAGAAGCAGGTAAACGAAGCCTGATTTCAGGTGGAGCAGGTAGACACGGGGTTCCTCTTGAGTTGTGGGGAACCCTCAATGTTCCTCTTGAGTGGAGACGTGTATGTAGGGCTATTCTTGAGTCTCTGCAAGGGTGTGAGGGAACCCATCGAGGTTCATGAGGGATGGGGTGACTTCCCGTGAGGTGCCACAGAGGACAAGGCCCTCATTTCGCCTGGAGGGAAGATCCTCCTGGTTTTTCTCAAGTTGCAGCAGGTTTCTCTGAACTTACGACGGGGATCCCAGACCCCTCCCCAGTGCACTCGTGAAAGGCCAGGCTCCACGCGAGTTGCCAGGGGCCTCTGGGGATTTCTTGGCAGTCGAGGTCTGCTCCTAAGTCCTCGTCTGTAGCCTGAGGATTCCTTCCACTACTTACTTGGACCGTGGGGATTCATCGGAGGCTCCCAAGTGGAGTAAGGTCTCGTCTCCACTGAATACATGCAGGTCCGCTTTCCTCCCGAGCTGTAGCCCCAGAGTCAGGCTTCCCATCGAGGTGACAAAGGAGTCTGGGGCTTCCACTCGAGGCTTTCCCACAGGGATGAAACACGTACCACTTTGGTGGGAGCCAATCTTCGGGGTGACAGTCGAGGCAGTGCAAGGCCACCAGTTTCCTCTGGAATGGACAGATAAATCTGGAGGTATCATGGATCATGTGGCTCAACCCCCGGAGGTCCTCTGGACATTCCTGTGCCAAGCACCTCCTCTTGACCTGGGACAGGACCGTTGGGAATCCTTCCCTGACAAAGCCGGGAAAGGAAGGCAGAGCTAAGCAGGGGGACACGGGGTTCCTCTTGAGTTGTGGCGGGAACCACGGTGTTCCTCTCAAGTGGACACCTGAATGTGGGGATATTCTGGAGTCACTGCTAGGATGTGAAGGAACCCATCGAGGTTCATGAGGGATGGGGTGACTTCCCGTGAGGTGCCACAAAGAACAAGGACCTCATTTCGCCTGGAGGGGAGATTCTCCTGGTTTTTCTCGAGTTTCAGCAGGTTTCTCTCGACTTACGACGGAGACCACAAGGACCCAACCCTGTGCACTCCAAAAAGACCAGGCTCCATGCGAGTTGCCAGTGGCCTCTGGGGATTTCTTGGCAGTCGGGGCCTGCTCCTAAGTCCTCGTCTGGAGACTGAGGATTCCCTCCACTGCTGACTTGGACCATGGGGTTTCTTTGGAGACTCCCCAATGGAGTCAGGACTCGTCTCCAGTGGAGACGTGCACGTCGGCTATCCTCCAGTGCTGTAGCCGCAGGATCAGGCTTCCCGTTGAAGTGACACAGGGGTCTGGGTCTTCCCCTCGAGGCTTTCCCACAGCATTGAAACACGTGCCACCGTGGTGGGAACCAATCTTCGGGGTGAGAGTCGAGGTGGTGCATGGCCACCAGGTTCCTCTGGAATGGACAGAGACATCTGGGGGTATTGTGGATTATGTGGCTCAACCACCGGTTTTCCTCGGGACATTCGTTTGGCAAGCGCCTCCTCTTGACATGTGACAGAAACGTCGGGAACCCTTCCCCTATAAAGCCAGGAAAGGAAGCCTGATCTCGACTTGAGCTGGGAGACACCGGGTTCCTCTTTAGTTGTGGGAGGACCATCGATGCTCCTGTTGAGTGGAGACGTGTATGTTGGGCTATCTTTGAGTCACTGCAAGAGTGTGAAGGAACCTGTCGAGGTTCATGAGGGATGGGGTGACTTCCCCTGAGGTGCCGCAGAGGACTAGGGCCTCATCTAGCTTGGAGGGGACATCCTTCTGGTTTTTCTTGAGTAGCAGCAGGTTCCTCTCGAGATAAGACGTGGCCCCCAGGGACACGCCCCTGAATCCTCTGGAAAGGCCAGTCTCCCAGCAAGTTGCCAGGGCCCTCTGCGGATTCCTTGGCAGTCGGTTCCGGCTCCTAAATCCTCGTCTGGCACCCAAGGATTCCTCTCCACTGCAGATGTGGACCTTGGGATTCCACTGGGGGCTCCCCGGGGAGTCAGGTCTCTTCTTGAGTGGAGACGTGCACCACCGCTTTCCTCCCGAGCTGTAACTGCAGTGTCAGGCTTCCCATCGAGGTGACACAAGAGTCTATGGGCTTCCCCTGGAGGCTTTCCCACAGGGTTGAAACACGTACCACTGTGGTGGGAGCCAATCTTCGGTGTGACTGTCGAGGCAGCTCAGGGCCACCAGGTACTGATGGAGTAGACAGAGACATCTGGGGGTCTCGTGGAACAGGCGGTGCAATCCCCAGAGTTCCTCTGGACACTCCTGTGGAGAGCGCCTCCTCTTGATAGGCCACAGGACTGGTGGGAATTCTTCCCTGATGAATCAATGAAAGGAACCCTGGTCTTGAACGGAGCAGGGGGACACGGGGCTCCACCTGAGTTGTGGTGGGCACCTCGGTGTTCCTCTCGAGTGAAGACCTGAATGTGGGGATATTCTGGAGTCACTGCAAGGGTGTGAAGGAACCCATTGCGGTTCATGAGGGATGGGGTGACTTCCCATGAGGTGCCACAGAAGACAAAGACCTTATTTCGCCTGAAGGGGAGATCCTCCTGGTTTTTCTCGAGTTGCGGAAGGTTTCTCTCGAGTTATGAGGAAGATACCAGGGACCCGCCCCTGTGCCCTCTGGAAATGCCAGGCTCCAGCCGAGTTGCCAGGGCCCTGGGGATTCCTTGGCAGTCGGTTCTGGCTCCTAAGTCCTCGTCTGACATCTGAGGATTCCTCTCCACTGCAGACGTGGACCGTTGGGTTTCCCAGGAGGCTCCCCAAGGTAGTCAGGCCTCGTCTTGAGTGGAGATGTGCACCTCCGCTTTCTTGCCGAGATGTAGCTGCAGTGTCAGGCTTCCCATCGAGGTGACACAGAGGTCTAGTGCTTCCCCTCGAGGCTTTCCCACAGAGTTGAAACACGTGCCAACGTGGTGGGAGCCAATACTCGGGGTGATAGTCGAGGAGACGCAGGGCCACCAGATTCTGATGGAGTGGACAGAGACATCTGGGAGTCTGGTGGAACAGGTGGTGTGACCCCCGGAGTTCCTCTGGACACTCCTGTGGAGAGCACATCCTCTTGAGATGCTATAGTACGGTCGGGAATCCATCCCTGAAGAAGCAGGGAAAGGAAGCCTGATTTGGTGTGGAGCAGGGGGACATGGGGTTCTTCTTGAGTTGTGGGGGGACCTCGATGTTCCTTTTGAGTGGCGCCGTGTATGTCGGGCTATTCTTGACTCACTGCAAGGGTGTGAAGTAACCCCTCGAGGTTCATGAGGGATGAGGTGACTTCTGGTGAGGTTCCGAAGTGGACAAGCGCCTCATCTCTCTTGGAGTGGAGATCCTCCTGGTTTTCCTCGAGTTGGGGCGGGTTGCTCTCGAGTTACAATGTGGAGCCCAGGAACCCGCCCCTGAGGCCTCCGGAAAGACCAGGCACTGAGCGAGTTGCCAGGGGCCTCTGCGGATTCCTTGGCAGTCAGTTCCGGCTCCTCAGTCCTCGTTGGCACCTGAGGATTCCTCTCCAATGCAGACGTGGACCTTGGGGTTCCTCTGGCACTTCCCAGGGGAGTCAGGTCTTCTCTTGTGTGGAGACATGCACCTCCGCTTTCCTCTCGAGCTGTAGCTGCAGGGTCAGGCTTCCTGTCGAGTTGACACAGGTGTCTATGGGCTTCCCCTTGAGACTTTCCCATAGGCTTGAAACACGTGCCACAGTGGTGGGAGCCAATCTTCGGGGTGACTGTCGAGGCAGCACAAGGCCACCAGTTTCCGATGGAGTGGGCAGAGACATCTGGGTGTCTCGTGGAACAGGTGGTGTGAATCCCGGAGTTGCTCTGTACACTCCTGTGGAGAGCACTTCCTATTGAGATGCCACAGGACTGGCGGGAATCCTTCCCTGACCAATCAGTGAAAGGATTCCTGATCTCGAATGGAGCAGGGGGACACGGGGCTCCTCTTGAGTTGTGGTGGGATCCTCGGTGATCCTCTCGAGTGGAGACCTGAATGTCATGATATTCTGGAGTCACTACAAGGGTGTGAAGGAACCCGTCGAGGTTCATGAGGGATGGGATGACTTCCCGTGCGGTGACGAAGAGGACAAGGGCCTCAATTCGCCTGGAGGGGAGATACTTCTGGTTTTTCTCGAGTTGTGGCAGGTTTTCTCTCAACTTATGACCGGGTCCCGGGGACCCGCCCCTGTGCCCTCCAGAAAGGCCAGGCTCCACGAGAGTTGCCAGGGGCCGCTGGGGATTTATTGACAGTCGGGGCCAGCTCCTAAGTCCTCGTCTGAAGCCTGAGGATTCCCTCCACTGCGTACTTGGACCGTGGGGTTTCTCTGGAGGCTCCCCAATGGAGTCAGGTCTCATCTCCAGTGGACACATGCACATCCGCTTTCCTCCTGAGCTGTAGCTGCAGTGTAAGGCTTCCTGTCGGGATGATACAGGGGGCTGGGTCTTCCCATCAGTGCTTTCCCACAGGGTTAAAACACGTGCCACCGTGGTGGGAGCCAATCTTCGGGGTGACATTCGAGGCGGTGCAGGGCCACCAGTTCTCGGTGAAGTGGACAGAGACATCTGGGGGTCTCGTGGAACAGGTGCCGCATCACCCAGAGTTCCTCTGGACACTCCTGTGGAGAGCGCCTTGTCTTGATATGCCACAGGACTGGCGGGAATCCTTCCCTCACAAATCTGTGTGAGGAAGCCTGGTCTCAAACAGAGCAGGGAGACATGGGGCTCCTCTTGAGTTGTGGTGGGAACCACAGTTTTCCTCTCGAATGAAGACCTGAATGTCGGGATATTCTGGAGTCACTGCAAGGGTGTGAAGGAACCCGTTGCGGTTCATGAGGGATGGGGTATCTTCCCGTTATGTGCACAGTGGATAAGGACCTCATCTCGCTTGGAGGGGAGATCCTCGTGGTTTTTCTCGAGTTGTGGCAGGTTACTCTCGATTTATGACGGGGACACCAGGGACCCGCTTCTGTGCCCTCCGGAAAGGCCAGGCTCCATGCGAGTTGCCAGGGGCCTCTGGGGACTTCTTGGCAGTCGGGTCCTGCTCCTAAGTCCTCGTCTGGAGCCTGAGTATTCCCTCCACTGCGTACTTGGACTGTGGGGTTTCTCTCGAGGCTTCCAATGGAGAGAGCTCTTGTCTGCAGTTGAGACGTGCACTTCCGCTTGCCTCCAGAGCTGTAGCCGCAGGGTCAGGCTTCCCGTCGAGGTGACACAGGGTCTGGGTCTTTCCCTCAAGTCTTTCCCACACGGTTGAAACACGTGCCACCGTGGTGGGAGCCAATCTTCGGGGTGACAGTCGAGGCGGTTCAGGGACACCAGGTTCCTCTGGAATGGACAGAGACATCTGGGGGTATGGAAGATCACATGGCTCGACCCCCGGTGTTCATCTGGACACTCCTGTGGCAAGCGCCTCCTCCTGACATGCGATGGAACCGTCGGGAACCCTTCTCCGATGAAGCCGGGAAAGGAAGCCTGAGCTGAGCAGGGGGACACGGGGGTGCTCTTGAGCTGTGGCCGGACCCTTGGTGTTCCTCTCGTGTGAAGAACTGTATGTCGGGATATTCTTGAGTCGCTGCAAGCATGTGATGGAGGTTCATGAGGGATGGGGTGAGTTGCTGTGAGGTCCTGCAAGGGAAAAAGGCCTCATCTCGCCTGGAGGGAAGATCCTCCTGGTTTTTCTCGAGTTACGGCAGGTTCCTTTTGACTTAAGACGGGGACCCCAAGGACCCACTCCTGGGCCCTCCGGAAACGCCAGGCTCCACGTGAATTGCCAGGGGCCTCTGGGGATTCCTTGGCAGTCAGTTCTGGCTCCTAAGTCCTCATCTGACACCTGAGAATTCATTTCCACTGCAGACGTGGACCGTTGGGTCCTCTGGAGTTTCCCCAGGGGAGTCAGTTCTCATGTTGAGTGGAGACGTGCACCTTCGCTTTACTCCCGAGCAGTGGCTGCAGGGTCAGGCTTCCCGTCGAGGTCACACAGCAGTCTGGGGCTTCCCCTTGAGGCTTTCCCACTGGCTTGAAACACGTGGCAACGTGGTGGGAGCCAATCCTCGGGGTGACTGTGGAGTCGGCACAGGGCCACCACGTTCCGGTGGAGTGGATAGAGACATCTGGGGGTCTCGGGGAACAGGTGGCACGAACACAGAGTTCCTCTGGACATTCCTGTGGAGAGCACCTCCTCTTGAGATGCGTTGGGACGGTCGGGAATCCATCCCTGAAGAAGCAGGGAAAGGAAGCCTGATTTGGTGCTTAGCAGGGGGACACCGGGTTCCTTTTGAGTTGTTGGGGGACCTCGATGTTCCTTTTGAGTGGAACCGTGTATGTCGGGCCATTCTTGAGTCACTGCAAGGCTGTGAAGTAACCCGTCGAGGTTCATGAGGGATGGGATGACTTCTGGTGAGGTGCTGCAGAGGACAAGGGTCTCATCTCTCTTGGAGTGGAGATCCTCCTGGTTTTTCTCGAGTTGTGGCAGTTTCCTCTCGTGTTACAACGTGAACCCCAGGGACCCGCTCCTGAGGCCTCCAGAAAGGCTACGCACCAAGTGAGTTGCCAGGGGCCTCTGGGGATTTCTTGGCTGTCAGTTCTGGCTCCTATGTCCTCGTCTGACACCTGAGGATTCCTCTCCACTGCAGATGTGGACGGTGGAGTTCCTCTGGAGGCTCCCCAGGGGAGTCAGGTCTCTTCTTGAGTGGAGACATGCACATCTGCTTTCCTCCCGAACTGTAGCTGCAGGGTCAGGCTTCCCGTCAAGGTGACACAGGGGTCTATGGGATTCCCCTCGAGATTTTCCCACAGGGTTGAAACACGTGCCACCTTGGTTGGAGCTAATCTTCAGGGTGACTGTCGAGGCGGCACAGGACCACCAGGTTCCGAAAGAGTGGGCGGAGACATCTGGGTATCTCGTGGAACAGGTGGCGTGACCCCCGGAGTTCCTCCAGACACTCCTGTGGAGAGCAACACCTTTTGATATGCCACAGGACTGGTGGGAATCCTTCCTTTACAAATCAGTGAAAGGAACCCTGGTCTCAAACAGAACAGGGGGACACGGGGCTCCTCTTGAATTTTGGTGGGAACTACGGTGTTCCTCTCGAGTGGAGACCTGAATGTCGGGATATTCTGGAGTCACTGCAAGGGTGTGAAGGAACCCTTCGAGATTCATGAGGGATGGGGTGACTTCCCGTGAGGTTCCCCAGAGGAAAAGGGCCTCATTTCGCCTGGAGGGTAGATCCTCCTGGCTTTACTCGAGTAGCAGCAGTTTCCTGTTGACTTATGACGGGGACCCCATGGACACTCCCCTGTGCACTAGGAAAGGCCAGGCTACACGCAATGTACCAGGGGCCTTTGGGTATTTCTTGGCAGTCTGGGCCTGCTCCTAAATCCTCGTCTGGAGCCTGCGGATTCCCTCCACTGCTTACTTGGACTGTGGAGTTTCTCTGGAGGCTCCCCAATGAATTTAGGTCTCGTCTCCAGTGGAAACTTGCACATCCGCTTTCCTCCTAAGCTGCAGCCACAGGATCAGGCTTACCATCGAGGTGATACATGGATCTGGGGCTTCCCCTCGAGGCGTTCCCACAGGGTTGAAACACGTGCCACCGTAGTGGGAGCCAATCTTCGGGGTGATAGTCGAGGAGGTGCAGGGCCACCAGGTTCCTCTGGAATGGACAGAGACATCTGGGGGTAACGTGGATCACATATCTCGACCCCCGGATTTCTTCTGGACATTCCTGTGGCAAGTGCCTCCTTTTGACATGTGACTGGACCATCAGGAAACCTTCCACGATGAAGCCGGGAATTGAAGCCTGATCTCGAGCTGAGCAGTGGGACATGGGGGTCCTCTTGAGTTGTGGCGGGAACCTTGGTGTTCCTCTCGTGTGGCGACCTGTATGTCGGGATAATCTTGAGTCGCTGCAAGCGTGTGAAGGAACCCGTTGAGGTTCATGAGGGATGGGGTGACTTCCCGCCACGTGCTGCAGAGGAAAAGGCCTCATCTCGCCTGGAGGGGAGATCCTCCTTGTTTTTCTCAAGTTGTTGCAGGTTCTTCTCGATTTACAATGGGCACCCCAGGGACCCGCTCCTGGGCCCTCCGAATAGGCCAGGCTCCATGCGAGTTTCCAGGGGCCTCTGGGGATTACTTGGCAGTTGATTCAGACTCCTAAGTCCTCGTTTGACACTTGAGCATTCCCCTCCACTGCAGACGTGGACGGTGGGGATCCTCTGGAGGCTCCCCAGGGGAGACAGGTCTTGTCTTGAGTGGAGACGTTCACCTCCACTTTCCTCCCGAACTGTAGCTGCAGGTTTAAGCTTCCCGTTGAGGTAACCCAGGGGTCTGGTGGCTCCCCTCGAGGCTTTCCCACAGGCTTGAAACACGTGCCAACGTGGTGGGAGTCTATCCTCGGGGTGACAGTCGAGGCAGCGCAGGGACACCAGGATCTGATGGAATGGACAGAGACATCTGGCGGTCAAGGGGAACAGGTGGCACGACCCCCAGTGTTCCTCTGGACACTCCTGTGGAGAGCACCTTCTCTTGAGATGCGATGGGACGGTCGGGAATCCATCCCTGAAGAAGCAGGGAAAGGAAGCCTCATTTGGTGTCGAGCAGGGGGACATGGGGTTCCTCTTGAGTTGTGGGGGGACCCTCGATGTTCCTCTTGAGTGTAGACGTGTATGTCAGGCTATTCTTGAGTCACTGCAAGGGTGTGAAAGAACCCATTGAGGTTCATGAGGGATGGGGTGACTTCCCG
>SJYV01017468.1:0-11207 GCA_006410875.1 Neotragus pygmaeus | reverse complement strand
CACGCCGCTCCCAGGCTGGGCCCCACAGCCCTACCACAGTCCAAACAGCCCGCGCCCTCAACTCTCCACGAAAACACTTGAGACTTTTCTAGTTGTCTGCCTTCTCTTTCTGCCCTGCTTCTATTGCTCCATTTGTTGCAAAGACCCATCAGGCGCGATAAGGAAATAACTTACCACTGGGTCAAGGATCCGACCTAGGCGAGTCCCCGGTGCGGGCGGGGCCGGTCGGGAACATCAAGTGCGCCGCAGGGCTGCCGCAGCTTGGCCTTCGAGGCCAGTCGCCGAAGGCAGCGCAGCGTGGACTGGACCGCTGCGAAGTCCCCTCGAGGTGGATTACATCTCTCCTAGTCCGGGGCTAGTTCGTACCAGGCCCGGGCTGCTCAGTCGGAACCGCACCTGTTCACAGGTGCTGGGAGTTAAAAGAGGCTGTCTCTGAAGCTTTGGTTAACCCGGGTCTTAAGTTTGCAGTTCGCCGCGTTCGCAAAGCTCAGAGAAAGTTCCTGCGTCTTTGCCTGTCTTCAGCTCTCTGGCCGGGTTTCATTCATTCTCTCCTTCCTTGCAAAACATTTCCGGGCGCTCAGACTGTTCGCCTCCGTTTCCCCAGAAGGCGCAGGAGGTCCAATACACGGTTTTAAAGAATCTGACAAAGGCGCTTTAACTTGGAGAAGTAAGACACCTCTTAAAGAGTTTATGGGAAAAGGGAGTCGGTGTCTAAAACTAACCACATTCTAAGCTCTTGCACTGCGAGGAACACTTTAGCAAACGTCCCAAAGCTGCTTACTTCCCCTAGCTCATCGACCACGTTGAGCACTCTCGCTCCGAACGTGATGTAGGGGGTTTGTTTCCGGTTTCTTTCTTTTTTAAGCAAAAAAAGAAGAAGAAGAAGAAAGAAAAAAGGAAAGAAAGAGAGAAAAAAAATTCTACCTCCTCTAGAAGGATTTAAGGAATAATTTTTCCCATAGACCTGGAGCTCACTATTTCTGACCCACGCCTTTCACTTTTATTATTTTCTTTATATATTGGTGGGTTTTGTTTATTTCGTGTCTGTTTCAATTTCCGAGTTTGACCCCTTTACATTCCTTAACCTCCGAGCCTCAGTGAGTTCTGTAATCTCCAGTCTATCTGAGGAAGCCGGTCTCGCTAAATAAAGAAAATTCTCTGTGAACGGGTGCGGGGAAAACCACCTACTGCCTTCCCCCCCCAAAGAGATTTGGTTGTTCTGGATCGAATTTTCGTGTTAACTCAAATATGATGTAAACCAAGCAAATTATATTTTCCAAAAATTCAAATCTTGACAACTCCACCGCACAAACTCTTGCTCTTTTTAACACAGTTTAAGAATTCCTGTATGATCGGTAAAACTCTTCTAGATCTCTCTGAATATTAATCTGGAAAGAACATTTCATAAGAAGAGCTGGGTAAGTGAGCTAGTTAATAGAAAGTTACACCTTTTCATACATAACTAGTTTTTAGAAATCAACAAACAGAGTCAAGAAATACAACATTTAAAGGATATCTAAAGAGAATCTTTGCTAAAGGGAAGAAGTGTTGAGACTTTAAAAAAAAAAAAACACAACGTGGTTTGCTGACTGTAGGATGTAGGGAAATGCCCTGTAGCCCCCGATGGCAGAGACTGTTTTAGCCTGTCTATGGGGACAAGTCCAGACCAGGCAAAAGAATCCAGGCTAGATCATTGGGCTCTCTGGTTGCAGGGCTCCGTGGGAGGCTAGCGGCTTCATGACTCCATAGGGATTAGCCACAACGCCTGGTGGGACCCCCTTGGTGGGGGGAGGGGAAGCTAGGTGTTTGACCAGAACTTGACAGAGAATCTACACATTTTTTAAAGTTATTATTATTTTCAAGGAAAAAGGAGTCATGGAAGACCTTGGAAACTTTGCCTTGTAAGCTGGCATTATGGGAATTTTTGTGGCCAGCTTGGGTAAGGTCAGCCTGGCTAGCTGACCAGAAGGCAAATAGATGACCGCTGAGCATGAGGCCGAGACAAGTCCTGAAGTAGGGCACTTGTTTTCCACCTTCAGGGTTTCTTTTCCCCTCACCCCACAACCATTACTTCCCCTTCCCCCTTCCAAAGTGGTTTTTTCTCTTTTTCTTTCCTGACCTCAAACTGCATAAAAATAAGCCCAGTCAATCCAGAGTCTAGAAACTTCTCAGATTGTCTTCTACCCAAAAATCATTTCTCTGCCAATACATTATTTCCTGTAGATATTCCATCCTTTTCTCCTCCAATCCATTTTGTTATCTTAAAGCCCTGTGCATTTTGCGACTTTTGGTTGTTGTTTTTAATAACTAATATTTATTGAGTATATGTTATATACTGGAATAAGTGTTCTGGAATGTTCTGGAATAAATGTTCTGGTTTTGTGTATGTTATCTCATTTAATTTTGTCAAAAATTCTTCCGGCTTTTAAATGATCTCTGTCTCATAGGCAGGGAAGTTGAGGCACAGAGAGATGGAGTAACTTTCCTAAAGCCTCACAGCTAGTAATTGGAGGAATCTGGCTTCCAATTCAGGCCGTCTGACTCCAGAACCCACTTGTCAATGACTGTTGAAGGGTCAGTGCATATTTTGAGACTGTGTGAAGAGGAGCCAAATTCAAAAAAGCTTCAGGGTAAGTGAGATCAGATGACATTAGTTAGGCCCCTGAGCTATCCAGTTCTCCTTTCCCCCTTTTCAGCCTTCAAGCCCTCCTAACAGAAATAACAAGAGCTTTATAAAAAGAAATGCAGCCCAGCTATAGCCCAAGTGACCTGCCTGAGCAGAGATTACCAAGTGGGTCACCTCATAGGGAAAAACCATGGATTTCAAGCTTAAGAAACTTCTAGAGGAAAAAACTCCAGCAATTTTCAATGCTTGCAAAATATTAAAATCCATTCTTATTCCTTCCAGAGAGATTTTCTGGCCGAGAACAAACCTTATTCAGTGGAGACTTGTAGGAGGCTGTGTTTGTGAGCAATCGTACTTAGCTGACCTGAGATGCTAAATGGCAAGGTTACAGCCAGTTAGCTCAGTTGGTACGAGTACTGCAGACATGGTGCCAAGAGTATGGGTTTGATCTTCCAGAGGGCCAGTGTGCATCTCTCTACTCTTTGGCACTTGATAGCACCTCACCTCTGGGCATCCAGTGATGCCTTTTTAGGAAAAAAAAAAAGGAAACTCCAATATCATTGATTTCATCTTTGTATGCAAAGAATTGCATATTCATTTTTTTTCATGTAAATTGCTAACTACCATAAGCTAGAGAAATTACACTGACGAGCATGTGTGTGTTATGAAAAATACAGATCCAAAAGAGTCTCGGCTGCTTTTCCTTCTTTTTTGCATTTATACGTTTATAATTGGCAGAATATATTTTTTAATAGACACTTTAAAATGAAATTTATTAAGCATTTAAGCACACAAAACAGTCTGTCATTTATTGTTTTTCTTCTACTTTGACACCTTGGGTATGAAAACATAAATCCTGTAAACTTCTGTTAGGACAAGTTTGCTGCCTACAAATAAGGTTACATAGCAATCTTCTTAAAAAGACACTTTGTACATTTGTGATTGTAAATACTCAAGGTCCAATATTTCCCAGTATACTTGTGAGCCGGCTGGGGCAGCCTACCTTTTAAGAGTCTGAGGGATTCCTTTCTGAAGGAGGAACCTCCTTTGGGAACCGTCAGGCTAAAGAACCTGCTTAAGGTTTTCTTTTCTTTGGAGACAATTTTGAAACTGTAGGATTTCTGCTATAGTCCCCAACAATCTTGCCACTGATTCTTTGGATTTTTCCTATGTTTCACTCCTCTGAGGACAAAGCAAAAAAAAAAAAAAAAACCTGATGTTTCTCAGGCTAAAGGTCATGAAATGTGCCTTCTGACCATAGTTTGCAAAGCTTCTGTTACTTGTCGTGGAATGCTCTTAAGCTCGGCATGATTTGAGCTATGCTTGTTTCTAAAATGGGGCCCTGGAAATCTGATCCTGGCTGAACATGGGTCTTGTCGCTATTGAAAACTGGAATGCTACTCTAAAAAAAAGACAATTGTTTTATAAAGAGAACTTAAACAGGGAAATTAAAACCAAAAGTCAGATGAATTTCTGAAGTTAGCCATGGGACTTCCTTTTCCCCCATTCTTTTCACTCATTGAAGGCCATTCCATTCTAGTCCTGGAATTCCCAACCCAGCAGCTTCAGGCTAGCCAGCTTGCCTCACTCAGCAGAAGCACAGAGGAATACATTTACTGTGATGGTAACAAGGCTTATGCTTCAAGACACCTCACTTGCACTTCTAAGGATCTGGGAGTGGTACTAGTAATTCTTTATTGGCAATTTTATATTATGTTTTGAAGTGGGCGCCCAAATAATAAAAGCTTTGGATCCAACAGAACTTGGATTTGACCCTGAATGCATAATCTATAGAGAGCATAGTAAAGTTGAAGTATGCTTATGTGTGTGTGTGTGTGTGTGTGTGTGTGTGTATGTGTGAAAATCTCCATGATATTACTGAGACTTACAAAATGAGCTGCAACTAGCAGTCCACAAGTAGAGTGTGCATTATGAAAAGAGAGAAAAATGAAAGAAAAGAGAAATAACACTGAAGTTGAAGAATTTAAACGTCTACATAAAAAGGAATACATTACTTAGTGAAGTGAAGTCGCTCAGTCGTGTCCGACCCTTTGCGACCCCATGGACTGTAGCCTACCAGGCTCCTCTGTCCATGGACTTTTCTAGGCAATAGTCCTNCTAGCCAGCTTGCCTCACTCAGCAGAAGCACAGAGGAATACATTTACTGTGATGGTAACAAGGCTTATGCTTCAAGACACCTCACTTGCACTTCTAAGGATCTGGGAGTGGTACTAGTAATTCTTTATTGGCAATTTTATATTATGTTTTGAAGTGGGCGCCCAAATAATAAAAGCTTTGGATCCAACAGAACTTGGATTTGACCCTGAATGCATAATCTATAGAGAGCATAGTAAAGTTGAAGTATGCTTATGTGTGTGTGTGTGTGTGTGTGTGTGTGTGTATGTGTGAAAATCTCCATGATATTACTGAGACTTACAAAATGAGCTGCAACTAGCAGTCCACAAGTAGAGTGTGCATTATGAAAAGAGAGAAAAATGAAAGAAAAGAGAAATAACACTGAAGTTGAAGAATTTAAACGTCTACATAAAAAGGAATACATTACTTAGTGAAGTGAAGTCGCTCAGTCGTGTCCGACCCTTTGCGACCCCATGGACTGTAGCCTACCAGGCTCCTCTGTCCATGGACTTTTCTAGGCAATAGTCCTGGAGTGGATTGCCATTTCCTTCTCCAGGGGATCTTCCCAACCCAGGAATCGAACCCAGGTCTCCCGCATTGTAGACAGACGCTTTACCATCTGAGCCACCAGAATGGATATCCTTTTGATTGAAAATTAAAAAGCAAGAGAAAACGGAAATGGTATCATTATGAGAGTATGCTACAAACTAGTGACTGGAAATAAATGGGCACTATTTTCCTGAATCTAGATCACAGCACTGCCACTAGGGAAAGAAATAATAATGATAGTGATTACATTTTTAATATTTTATAGTATTGTATTAGAAAATATCAACGCATTGAAATGTCAAATAACTAAAAGTTGAATGCAAAAAAAGGTAACAGTCTCTACCTTCTCTATCGCATCACATTCTACCAGCATAATCCCCTCCCTCTAGTTGTTAACAATTTGATGTACATCATTTTCTATAATGATAAGCTTTAAGAAAACACTTGCGTACATGGTTCTCTCTCCTTATTCTTTTGTTCTTTTATCTTTTAATTTATATCTCGAGAAGTGGGATTCTTGTTCATGCATGGTTCTGTCTTGTAGAGAGCAACACATACATGTACAAATGCACACAGAATCAAGAATGTTCTGAGAGAATATTACTTCAACAAAAAATATTGTGATACACTACGCAATAGTGTAAGATAAGAGAGAAAATTGATGGAGGGAACTGACCTGTTGCACTTAGGGACAAAGCTCTAGGCTCAGAAAAATGAAAAACTAAAAAAAAAAATCAAAAACCCTGCATATGTGGTTGTGGTGATTTTTGGAATACGAAAGAAGTGTTGCAAATTTGAAAACAGGCAAAATTCCAATTTTCAAAACAGAACAAAAGAATAGGTTTTAGAGACTACTGTTGTTGTTGTTTAGTCACTAAGTTATGTCCAGCTGTTTGTGACCTTATGGATTGTAGCCTGCCAGGCTCCTCTGTCCATGGGATTTCCCAGGCAAGAAAACTTGATATTGGTTCTAGGGGAATTCTCACAGATTATTTTATAGATGGCTCCTAAGAGGTAGTCCCCCAGAGAAGGCAATGGCACCCCACTCCAGTACTCTTGCCTGGAAAATCCCATGGACAGAGGAGCCTGGTGGGCTGCAGTCCATGAGGTCGCTAAGAGTCAGACACGACTGAGCAACTTCACTTTGACTTTTTACTTTCATGCATTGGAGAAGGAAATGGCAACCTACTCCAGTGTTCTTGCCTGGAGAATCCCAGGGATGGGGGAGCCCGGTGGGCTGCCGTCTATGGGGTTGCACAAAGTCAGACACGACTGAAGTGACTTAGCAGCAGCAGCAGCAGCAACAAGAGGTAGTCCCCAGGAGCAGGGATACGTTGATAAGGCTCTGTGACAAACCAGCTCATATTCTATTTTGAACATATTCTATTTTGTGACATCAGCCTTCTAGGTACCCTTCAGTGAGCCAAGCATCTTGTCATTCATGATGGTGTCATTCATATATGGTGTCCTCCCACAATTGATGAGGGCTGGCCTCTGTGGCCAATAGAATATGGATGAGGTGATAATATATGCTTTATAAAGCTAGGTCATAAAAGACATTGAAGTTTCTGTCTAGGTCTCTCAGATTGCTTGCTCTGGTGGGAGCCATTTGCCAGGGTTTGAAGACAGTGAAGCAGCTCTGTGGTGAGACTACACGCAGAAAAACTGAGGACAACACTTAATACCATCTTGCCACTTGTGTAATGAGTCACTTTGGAAGTGAATTTTGTAGCCCCATTCAAGCTTTAAGATGATAACACTCATGGGTGACGTTTGATTGCAAATTCATGACAGACCCTGAGCTAAGCCACTCCTAAATTCATGACCCATAGAAAGCATGAAAGATAAGAAAAGGTTATATTTTTACACCACTAACCTTGGGGATGAATTGTTGTAAAGCAGTAAGTAACTGATCAAATGAGTTGTTCACCAAGTAGATGAGGTTACTCCTATAGTCAGTGTGTCTTTATGTCAGCAAAGAATCTTATAATATCATCTTACACAAGATAGACAAATGTGGGCTGGAAAAAGCACAGAAAGGCATGATTAGATGAACAAAACAGTTGACTGATGAATCAATAGCTAACTGCAGAGAGCTTGTGATACTGATATAGGGTTATGTTGAGCATAATGAAATCTACATTCCAGAGTAGCACTATCCCATAGAACTTCTGTGGTGATAAAATGTTCTACATTTGCACTGTTAAGTATGATAGCCTCTAGAAACATGTGGCTAATTACTTGAAATGTGGCTGTTACAACTTGGGAACGGGATTCTTAATTTTACTTAGTTTTAATTAAGGTAATTTTAAATTTGTTTATACAGTGCATAATTTACACAGTGAATAAGTTAAAATTATACAGTGCAGCTCTCTATGATTTAAGAAATAAAGTTTGTTAAAATTTAGTGGAAAATAAACAGAATCTTAAGGGCAGAAACTCTAAAAAGAATGTGATACAGGGTTTCTGTCCTTGTCTTTGTACTCAGCTTATTTATCAATGCTGTAGGTGACAACGTGAAAGACACGCACGGACCTTTTGTTGATGAACCCAAACTGTAAAGAATTCTTCATCTATAGGTTGATAGCATTTTTCTTAGGCCTGCCACTCCAAGGTCGAGTAAGGAGGGAGTAGAGTAAAGGCAGTGATTGGGCTGAGACATAGGTAGTCTTTAGGTTTAGTTCAAAGGAAAGAGTTCCAAGGTCAGAATAGGGTAGAGAAGACAAGCAATAAATTGGGCATAGGTTTGGGAGGCAATGAAGCAGAAAAGCTGAGAAGATAAAACTAGAGATGAGATCGGAGCTGCCAGGAAGCTGGAATGATGAATGAACAGGGGGTTAGGAAAGGGAGGCAGGGGGTAAGCTGGAGTGAAGCGAAGAATACATGCAAATGAAGGCCAGTTCCTGCAGGCTTCTGGCGCCTTATTTCTCTTGGTTTTCCTTATGGCATTCCCTCTGGGCATGGGCTAGAGCATGATATCAATGGTGGCTCAGAGATTAAAGCATCTGCCTCCAATGCAGGAGACCCGGGTTCGATCCCTGGGTCGGGAAGACCCCTGGAGAAGGAAATGGTAACCCACTCCAGTATTCTTGCCTAGAGAAGCCTGGTAGGCTACAGGCCACGGGGCTGCAGAGAGTCGGACACGACTGAGCGACTTCACTTCACTTCACTTCAAAGAGAATCAGACTGTTTAAGAGTCTGCTGCTGCTGCTGCTAAGTCGCTTCAGTCGTGTCCGACTCTGTGCGACCCCATAGACGGCAGCCCACCAGGCTCCCCTGTCCCTGGGATTCTCCAGGCAAGAACACTGGCATGGGTTGCCATTTCCTTCTCCAATGCAGGAAAGTGAAAAGTGAAAGTGAAGTCGCTCAGTTGTGTCCGACTCTTCGCGACCCCATGGACTGCAGCCTACAGGCTCCTCCATCCATGGGATTTTCCAGGCAAGAGTATTGGAGTGGGGTGCCATTGCCATCTCCGTTCAAGAGCCTAGAATTAGTCTAAACCAACCAGATGACATTTTACAGATATAAGTGTGAATTTTTACATCTTGGTTAGAAAAGCAAATTATTCCATAAGAAGAAGGAATGAAAAACCAAACTTTAAAAGGTAATGTTAATCTAGTATTTCAGTGATACCAGAAGGACCAGTAAGATAACCAAATCAAGGACAGTTTTTTTTAATTGTACCCAGGTAAATATACCTGATGGAGGCTGATTATTTCAGAATATTACATTTAAGCAAATTAAATAGTCTCCACGCTAGGGAAAGTGAATAATGGTGACTAATTTAGAAACTATGACATTTGGAAAGGTTGAGGGACTGGTGATGTACAGCCTTTTAAGAAGACTCAGGGGCATGGAGTAGCTATCTTTACATATTTTTAATGGGAAGTCATAATAAAGGAGAATCAATGGATATGTTCCAAGAGGTAAAACATATAGCAATTTAAACAATAATAGCTATCACTGTAAATAACTAGCTGCTTTATAAAGGAAAGTAATCTCTCTAACTGGAAATATTTTAAGTGGAGACTGCATGACCATCTGCCCTGAATTTGTACAAAGAACTCATGGATTAGAAGATAGATTGCACTAAAGCAACTCTGTATCCTTTTCAATTTGGAGAAACTGCAACTATAGTTCTTTTCCTCTATATGTTGTGGTCTCTGGCTATTCACTCAGAAAACATTGCTATTCTGTTTCCAACTTAGGGACATGTACCATCCTTAAGTCACACCCATGAAACTACACTTTATATAAAGTCACAGAACAAATGCTACACTTGGTTAGAATGCAAAGACATAACCAGCTATTTTTATATGTGGAACAAGTGCCAAGCAATGCAAACATTGCCACCACTCCTTCCCTCTCCCTTTAGCATCCTTCTGATCCTAGGGGATACCACACCAAGTGCACTCTCATCACAATCTGCAAATAGCTATTTCCATTTCTTCTGTTTTTCTCTTTGTGGTGTTTAAACATTAAGGAGGGTCTTTAAGGTCAGGATGTGTGTGTGTGTCTTGGAGGCCTATTGTGTTACTTCTGGAAATTTGTGACTATGCTACTTTCCCAACCATAATTTAGGGAACAAATCCAACCAATTATTCCTCTTGTAGAGCTTCCAAGAGGAATCCGTGAGAGTGTACATGACCTACATGATATACATTCTCATCCAAGGAGGATACTGAAAGCACAATGATCGTATTCTTTAGTATTTTTTTCCTTTTCAATAACCATACATACTTGCTGTAACAAGTCAAGTAATATAGAGATGTGTAAAGAGGAAGTTAATAATCACTTCTCCTCCCATCTCACACCACTGAGATAATCAGTGTTAACAGTCTGGGTTTTATATTTCCTTGCTTTCATCTTTGCTCATGAAAATATATGCAAACATAATGTATTTTTCTCTATTTTTTAAAAGAGAAGGGAAGATTATACTGTACATATCACTCAGCACCTTGCTCTATTTCACTTAATATTTTATATACATCAAAGCTAATAGTTCTAACTTACCATCTCAAGAGCTTCAGAAAAATACTTAGAGCTTTGACCAATAAAAACTAAAACAAGTCAATGGACCTGGAAAAATGTTTGCCATATATATGACCAACAAATTCTTAACTTCACTAATATACAAGACGCTACTGAGAACTGATAGAGGAAAAAAATCTCCCTTATGGAAAAATGGGAAAATGTTAGGAATAGGCAATTCACAGAAGAAGAAATATAAGTAACTGATAAATATTTAAAAACTTGCTCAACTTCATAGAAGTCAGCAAAATGTAAATCTAGAGGAAAAGCATATTTCTTTAAAACTATGAAACTAAAAACCTTTATTGTGAAATGTGGGTAACAGTAAAACTATGAAATAGTGGTATATAGAATAAAGCATTGCCAACATCCACTGGATCATCCAAAAAAGCAAGAGAGTTCCAGAAAAGCATCTATTTCAACTTTATTAACTACGCCAAAGCCTTTGACTGTGTGGATTACAACAAACTCTGAAAAATTCTGAAAGAGATGGGAATACCAGACCACCTGACCTACCTCCTGAGAAATCTGTATGTAGGTCAAGAAGCAACAGTTAGAACAGGACATGGAACAACAGTTTGGTTCCATATTGGGAAAGGAATACATCAAGGCTGTATATCATCACCCAGCTTATTTAACTTATATGCAGAGTACATCATCCAAAATGCCGGGCTGGATGAAACACAAGCTGGAATCAACGTTGCCAGGAGAAATATCAATAGCCTCAGATTTACAGATGACACCACCCTTATGGCAGAAGGTGAGCCTCTTGATGAAAGTGAAAGAGGAGAGTGAAAAAGTTGGCTTAAAACTCAGCATTGAGAATACTAAGATCATGGCATCTGGTCCCATTACTTTTGGCAAA
>SJYV01017464.1:0-12953 GCA_006410875.1 Neotragus pygmaeus | reverse complement strand
TGGTCCCCAGATACCCAGCCTGCACTCTCCCCCGCTCCACACGCCCCACGTGGCTGCCTGTCTCTTATTCAAGCTTGGTGGGCCAAGCACAGCTGGCGAGGTACTGCGCCTTCCGCGCACAACGTGAGGGTTCCTGCATGAACAGGCACTCGCCCTGGCCCGGGACTGGGCTGTGTCTAAACTCAAAACAACGCGTTACAAGGGCCGGGCCACGCAACCCCTCCCAGCCCTGCCCCTGACTGACCGCGGGGCCTGGGGCAGGCACCCCCGTGCCAGGCCAGGGATAGGACCAGGGGTCTCTCAGACCCTCCGTGGGCACTCAGGGAGCNTCAAAACAACGCGTTACAAGGGCCGGGCCACGCAACCCCTCCCAGCCCTGCCCCTGACTGACCGCGGGGCCTGGGGCAGGCACCCCCGTGCCAGGCCAGGGATAGGACCAGGGGTCTCTCAGACCCTCCGTGGGCACTCAGGGAGGTCTGCTTTGACACCGAGGCCTCTTGGTCCACAGGTCAAGTCAACTGAGATGAGGAGAGGGGTCCGGACGCTTAGGGGGCCCGTGTTTAAACCTTCCCGGGCGCTCCCTGCAGTCTCTCTGCCACATCAGAGCTGTGCTCGTGGCAGACGCTGTGTGTGAAGGGAGTTGCCTGAGTCCTGCCTTGAATCCACCATCGCGGGAAGCTGTCCTGTAAAGACGCTTCGGCTCCAGCTACTTCAGCTGCGCTTGTACCCGCCAGGAGGGTGAGAATGAAGGACAAAAGAGGAAAACATGTCTTTCCTTTTTACAAAATGTCAGCTCTCAAGAAGCAAGGATGAAATGAGAACAGGGTTACTGCCCAGGAGGGACTCTTGGAGGGGGCCCTGTGCCAACATCCACACTCAGTGAGCCTCTGAATTCCTGGCAGGGACACAGATCACAAATATAAAACCGTCAATACGTGTAAATGCTTTCTAGGTGATTTCAGCTTGCTCTCCGCTCTCAAAGCCACCTGGGTATTGGCTGTTGGGCCAAGGCCAGCAACTTACTTGCTCACAGACACTTTCTCAAGGTCAGTGAGCGTGTGTGATGGGCCCACACAGACCCGGGCTGAGTCCAGGGCTGCGAATGTCCTATCTTGACACTTAAATGTCCACTCTGTTGTTGATGTTAGGAACTGCCTAATTCTCATCTAGTCCTGAGGAAAGGACCACAGTCACCCACCTCAAGCATAGGGCTGGTGTGTCCTCTGAAGGACGAAAGTGTAATTTACTGCCTGCACTGTGGGGGAAGGCAAGCGTCGAGGAGAAGTCATCGACGTGTGTAAGCGGAGTCAGGGCGTAAAAACTGGAGCTGGAGGTCGAAGCGTGCTGTCCTTTCATCAAAAACAACACCCGGATCAGACTGCAGACCTGACTGTCGCCAAAGTAACAGCCGTTCATGAACTTCAAGTCTGATCGCAAGACTATTCGGTCAATAACGTGAGTGACTGAATTTAACTAGCTGATTTCCCAAATGGCACCTCATGTGGAGAGACCCCCCCGACCCCAGAGGGAGGAAATTTTGAAGCAATAAAAATCATTCTAATAAAAGCAACTCTCCATGCACGTCTCTGGTTTGAAAATGTATCAAGAAACAGAAGCATTTCCCACCAGCNTAGCTGATTTCCCAAATGGCACCTCATGTGGAGAGACCCCCCCGACCCCAGAGGGAGGAAATTTTGAAGCAATAAAAATCATTCTAATAAAAGCAACTCTCCATGCACGTCTCTGGTTTGAAAATGTATCAAGAAACAGAAGCATTTCCCACCAGCCAACCGTGCTCTCGTGGCCTTGCTGTGTGGGCAAAGAAACCCTTCAGCTCTTCCTAATTTCAGCTCCCAGTGCAAATTTATTTTAAATATATTCAGTTAAACATGAGTAGAAATTTTTAATGACTTTTTTTGGTAGAGGCAAGAGGAGGTTGACACACCCTGTTCTGGTTTAATTGAGGCATCACAAGCAAGACTGTGCAAATGAAAACAAGATCTTTACTAATTATAAAAAAGAGAAAAGGATTTTGGAGTAGTTTTTATGCGTTTAAACCATTTATGAAAGTGTCATTTGAAAAAAAGATGTATTTAAAACACCCTCTGTCACCATGAAAACAAAGAAAATGTTGACTTGGGTCATTTTCAGAGCTTTCACAGTGTCAAGAAAGAAAAAAACATTTCCAGAAAGCAGCCGGGCTTTCTGGAAAGGTTTGTTGATTTATTTTCAGGGTTTCCAGTTAGGTAGATGAGATCCAGTACCTGGCCTGCTGCTCGTTGGCTGTGTGACTGTGGAGAAGCTAAGCCCTCCGCGGTCACACCCTCACCTGGGGGAAGAAGATGGGCCGGTGGGGGCTGTGAGTTCACACTCACGGTCACCCATCCCAGAAACAGCCCGCCCGGGTTCCCCACAGGGCGGTGGTTTGGCGTTTTCTTGAGGGAGTGCTTCGGAAGCGCAGGAGGCAGGCCGGGACGGGGACTCAGGATTCTTTCTCTAACAGCGCTGCGGAGCTCATTTTCGTGTTACTGCCCAAGACTTCAAGGCTTTTACAAACTCGGAGATTTCCATACAGATTTCCTCGCTTTAATACATCCCAGTGTTTAAAAATACACTGTTTTCTGAAGTTGGTGAATGGGGAAGCGGCCATTCGTGTAACAAAAGGGGTCTCTGCTTCTCAGCGGATCAGCTCTGGGTCCTGAGCTGCTGCAGGATCAACGCACAGAAGCTCGACCGGCTTCTGCCGGGAGGGGCGCGTCTCCTCCGTGAAGGGAGGCCACGGGGGGGGGGGGCACCCACACCCCCGAGGATGGGCTCGGCAGGCCGCGCGTGCCGCACAGCTTGGCTTTGGAAACGGCAGCAGAGCACGGCTGGGTTTCCATGGAAACTCCCCACGAGGCTGGTGCTCGGGCACCCGGGTGAGGCCACCCCAGCCAGCGGTCCTCCCTGCGTCTGGCCGGTTGTCACTGACGCTCCCCCAGGTCTGTTTTACAGGCCTGTGGTTAGAGCTGTAACTTTCTGATAAATAAAATACTAGCTTCATTTTTTTTTTTTCTCTCCAGTCAAAAGGTACTATGGGTAAAAACACTCTGAGACAGGAAATAGTGAACATGTAATCTTAGAATCTCTGCCTATTCCCAACGAAAATATTCATGATCCTTTGCCTTATCTGTGATCTTGAATTGCCTTGGGATTTAATCCATATCAGGAGAAAGTAATTCGGGGTAGTTCCTGTTACTATCTGGCTGAATAAATTGGTCTTGTGTAGACATTTAAGAAGGTAGATGGAAAAAATCATAATAAAATCTTTAAACCACGTTTATGTTTTGCAAAATTCAGGCAAAAGTCTAAAAAAAAAATTCAGGACCACTCACAAACTCCCGGATTTCCTAGAACTAGCCTCTCCCAGTGGGGACAGAAAAGGCTTCTGTGGCTTTTGTGAGTCCAAGGCGTAAGGCCCAAGTGCTCTGACTTCCTCGCGACCATCTGGGGCACTGCAGCGCACACTTCCCCGGGTCGGGAGCGCCACCAGCGCAGGAGAGGTCCTCTCCACACGCGTCACGGCCTGCATCAGGAGAAGCCTCGGATCCACACATCACAAACGGGGCAGAGGCCGCCTCCTCACCTTGCCTCTGATTCATCCTCTGCAGGACATGTCACCCCTTGCTGCCATTTTCCTCCTGTTTACACAACCGGGACCCTGACGCAGGGCGTAGGGGGAATGGAAGCGGTTTAATCCGTTGACTGAAGCTGCGCTGTGCCACTTAATTACTCCGATGGACATCTCTAAAGCGTCTCCTCTGCGTCCCGTCATCCTCTTCCTTTTGTATTTGTTGTTTACCCTCTCTCTCTTTTGTAAAGAAACTCGAGGGCTTGATAAGTAGTTCTGTTGAGTGAGACATTTAAACTAGGGCATCTTCTTCGCGACAGGAGGGCCCCTCGGTGGCGGGCCCTGAGTCTGTGCAGCCGCCCGCCCTGGGCTCAGGAAAGGAGCTGTCTCATCGGCCCCTTGACAGGGGCAGCGGGTGGCCAGGCAGGCGTCCAGCGCGGCCTCAGACGCTTGTTCTCAGGGATCAAGGCCACCGGACGCAATGCGGCTGAGGACCCGAGCCGGTCAGTCTCTCTGCAGCCCCTGGCCCGGGGTGGCGCTCTCACCCGTGGGTGGCCGAGCCACTCGAGGCCGTGTGGCCAGTCTGGCAGCGTCTGCTGGCCACGTCCCCAGGGCTGGCCCGCAGGGACAGCGTTCTCAGGATACTCGGGTCTCTCGTCTTGATAAAGGCGGTTACTTATTTCTAAAAATCTTGTAAGTGAAGGCTGAAGCCCTGCCTGCAGGTCTGCCCTGTCCCTGGGCCTCACCTGGCCTGTGAGCCGCCCAATGAGGTCAAACTGCAGATAGGCCTCGGCTCTGACGGAAGCAGCTCAGCCGGCAGGGAAACGCCCGCTGGCCCTGGGACGACAGGGCAGAGGCCAGACTCATGCGCGGGGACTTCTGAGGAATTTCATGGCTTCTGTGACAGCCCTTCTCATTTAAAAAATTATCTATTTATTTTAATTGGAGGCTAATTACTTTACAACATCGTGGTGGTTTTTGCCATACATTGCCATGAATCAGCCATGGGTGGGCATGTCCCCCATTGTAAAAGCCCGTTTTTGTCCCTTTCTCTCACACCCATCCTACCAGGGGCATTTGTTAAGCAAAACACAAAATACTCTCAGTTTTAAATACTCTCAATTTTCAATGAAATCACGAAAATGCAAACTTAGGCCTCATCTATAATAGTAAACTGTAATTGGAATGATTGATGTCAACTCAGTAAAAGATCTGTCCCATTTATATGAAAAGTTCAACTCAAAAACATTTATGTGAAAACTCAAAAACATTTTTTTTTTACTTAAAGAGATATGGTTCTAAAAATGTATCTCTTTATTTTGAATTTTTTGGCATATAAATGGGAAACAACACAGAAATGCAGAGGAGGGCAAAATAAAGGTGTTTCAAAACAGAAAGCAGACTGACTGAAATCTTCTCCCCAAACAGAAAGAAATCAGGTCACTTAGAAGCAATGGACATCTCTTCCACTCAGTTTCCTGGGCTTATTTCCTGAAACTGGGGGAAAGCAAGCGTCTTATGAATCGATGTTTAGTTTGCATGACAGCCAGTCACTTTCTCTTTTTTTGAATTTGGCATGGGGGAGACAAGTTTCGACCTTTCTCCGCCCAGGCCCCACCTAGCCCCCCGCCTGGGTTCTCACTGGGAACCTTCCCATCCTCCCACCTGACCTGGCCCCGCCTCGAGGCCCCTGTCTCACCCCGTCCTTTTTCTTGCCTCCTGTTAAAAGACACAGGAGCACCGCAGACACACACCGCAGGCGGGGGGACAGAGCCCGGACGCCAAGGCCACTTCCTGGGCGGGGGGCTCCTCGAGGTGGGGGTCCCGGCCCCTGCAATGCCACCTGCACCGCCCCTGCTGGCCTGCAGAGGGGGCGGGCGGGCGCCCTTCCCTCCGGGGCCTGGGGGAGGCGCTTGCAGACTGGCCTTCCGGCTGCGCCTGTCCACAGGACGCACCCCAGCGTTCCCCACCCCTGGTTCTCCGCCCTTCCCGAGTCACGTGAGGACCTGTATCCTGCACACTTGGCCTTCCGGCGTCCTGACTGTCTGCACATTTTGAGCCCTGACATTAGCGGACTTGGGGAGAAAGCCTTGCTTTCATACATGACTTGTGAACCAAAATCACCTTTTTCTTTTGCTTCCAAGCACTTTTCTTTTTAGATTACACTCAGACACAAACAAATCAATGAAAAAGAATCATAAACTGTAGTACCCTTCACACAGTTTTTCAAAAACATTCATTTTGAGGATTCAGATAGCGTTTTGGAATGGGTGAGACCTCAGGTTACTAAGAGCAGAGTGTGGCCCTGCAGATAAGCTGCGTCTACAGGGGCCCCCAGGCTGCTGACTGCCCACAGCCCAGTGTGGCCGGGGGCAGCGGGTGGGCGTGGGTGGGGGCCTGTGGGGCCGTGATGCCCGGTGACCCCCTGACCACGGCAGAGCTGCAGTCTGCAAAGCCCAGCTGGGCGGCACACACACCCTGCCGCCCGCTGGTGAACGGCGTGTCCTCACGGGTTTACATTCTGGCTGAGAGCCCCACACGCCTGCATCAGCCTGGGGCTACCTTTACCGAGTGTTGTGAGGCCCGACTGCGGCTTACCCCCCACTCAGGCCCCTGGATGTCCTTGGAGGGTGGGCGCTGCCCAGGTCCTGGCTGCCAACACTGGGCGTAAGGGCTCCGGGGCTCTGGCCCTGGATGGAGCTGGGCTGGGCCTGGCCCTCTCCTGGGCCCGTCTCTGGGGACACTCGGGGTGCGCGCTGGTGGCTTGGGGAGCGTGGGGGGCAGGGCCCGCGGTCCATGCTGCATGCTCTGCGGCATCCTCCGATCATGCGCTCTGCTCTCAGGCCTCCCCGTCGGGCCGGGCGCTGGCTCGGACCCCAGGCGCCACTGGGAGCCGCTGGCCCTGCCCGGCGCCCCCGGTCGTCAGGGGCAGGCTCCGGTCCGGGGCGGCCGACCTACCTAGCAGCGCTGGCGTCCCTCTCAATAACGGGGCGTGTCCTACTGCTGCGGGAGCACATGCACGTCCGGCAGCAGGGGGCGGCTAGGCCGGAGCTGCGGCGGCCGCGGGCGGAATTGGGATTGGACGCGGAGGACCCATGCAAAAAAGAACATACAGAAAGGTGACTGTTGGAGAAGCCGCCGCTGACCCCAGCCAGCCGTCCCGGGTCCTGGGGCTGCCACGCTCGCCGCGCCTGTGATGGGCATGCTGGGCCTGGGGCTGGGCGCGGGCAGGCCGCCTGGGCGTACTCACCTTCCGCAGCAGAGCGCCGGGCGGCCGCCCCACCCACACGGGGCGGAAGCCGGGCATCACGGACGCGAGTGCGCCTGGGAGGGGCCCGCTCTGGCCACGGAGCAGCCGGGGGATGGAGGGGTGCCCTTTCCTGCCCTCACAGCGTCCCGCCCACGTCCCTGCCTCTCCGGTGAGGCAGTATTTGGGGGCACCTCTCAGGTGACCACGTCCAGCTGGCCTTTAGCGGTAAGAAGTGGACCCTGGGGAATGGATGGTGGGCAAAGGTCTTCGACTAGGGGGGGGCAGGCAGGGGGCCGCCGGCTCGTCCAGGCCCGTCTTCTCAACGCCAGGAGTCAGCGGGGTTGCACTCGGGGAGGAGGCTGAGGGTCACCATGCCAGGGACACTCCAGGCAGGCATGCACGGGCCATGTCCCCCCTCCCCGAGCCCACGGGCACCCGAGGCGCAGTGCCACCTCCTGGGTGGGCACAGGCTTTGTGCGGACATGCCGTGGGGCCAGCTGGCTGTGCCGGCTATGGGAGCAGGTGCGCACCCAGCAGCACAGGGGCGGCTAGGCTCCCTGCTAGGACGGTGGGGACTGGCAGAGCCAGCTGCTCTGCCCATGGGCGGCACAGAGCCCCTCTCGAGGGAGCAGAGGGCAGAGGTTACACAATCTAAAAGCAAGTCTGCTGACCATGGCGAGTCTAGGCCCAGGAGCAGGGGCACTGGGACCAGTNGCCAGCTGCTCTGCCCATGGGCGGCACAGAGCCCCTCTCGAGGGAGCAGAGGGCAGAGGTCACACAATCTAAAAGCAAGTCTGCTGACCATGGCGAGTCTAGGCCCAGGAGCAGGGGCACTGGGACCAGTCACATCGTCCCTCTCCGCTGGAATCTGGTGCCTACTTTTTAAGTTCTTGTCGCTGCCGTCTCTCTTATTTTTTTATACTTGTCATGCTTGTGGATCTTTCATTTTTTGAAGCCCCCATCTTTTCTCAGAGAAAGTGTCTTTTATTCTAAACAGGAGAAAATTAAAAAGATTTCTTGGTCCACCTTCTACCTGAGTGATCCTGGGGTTTTCTGCAAACGCTCATGCTTTGTGTCTTCTCTCTTCCTGTCCACCCCACCCCCCGGCCCGCGTCCAGCCTCCGGCCCCAGCCTCTTGCTCACAAACTGTCTGGGTCTGAACACTTTTCAGGTTAGTTTCTCGCCCTAGTCTCCGACATGCCCTCCCTTCCTCTACGGAATCTACCTTTTCCCTGTCTCACATCTTTCTCGTCAAGTTTTAAATGGCTTCACAGATGCTGAGTTTTGCAGAAGTTTTTAGAAATAGATTCATCAGATATCCTTATCTAAAGCCAAGAAGGTGAATCCAAACAGGTGGGCTACATGTTTAGGGTCACGCAGGAGGCACACCGCTGAGANTTTTAAATGGCTTCACAGATGCTGAGTTTTGCAGAAGTTTTTAGAAATAGATTCATCAGATATCCTTATCTAAAGCCAAGAAGGTGAATCCAAACAGGTGGGCTACCTGTTTAGGGTCACGCAGGAGGCACACCGCTGAGAGCAGAGCAGAAACCTCTCCTCCTCTGGTGCTTTTTCACCCCACTAGACTCTTTGTAAATGTCCTCTTCTTACGAACAGTTCCGAGCCTACAGCCCTGCCGTGTGGTCCAGCCCTCATCTGGGGGAAGTTCAAAGACACAGAAGGCTGTTTCCTCCTCTGTCTGCAAGCCACCGACCCCCGTGGCCCTCTGGGTGTCTCACAAGTGGGCGAGGATCGAAACCCATTCCTGTGATTCCTGCATGGAGGGCACGGCCCCAAGAAGCGTCCAAAAGTCACGGATGGTCCTGATCTCCCTCCGATTATGGGAGGGGCAGGGCACAGAGGGGCATCAGACCGTGAACCGCCTGCGCTGTTGGCAGGGAGAGCACAGGGGCACCCTCACCTCTCCAGGGCCACGGGGCCCACCAGCAGGTGTCCTCGCTGGGAGCCTTGCAGAGGAGCAAGGCCTCCCCCAGGTGGACACGTCTGAAGGGCAGATTGGGAGAAGGACTCGGAGTGAAGCAAGAGAGAGGGGCTGAGGAAGCGAGAGAAGAGGAACGGGATGAGCTGACGGGTGAGGAGGCTAGGAGTGAGCGGTCACCACGAGGAGCGACGGCCCCCAGTCACCCCTGAGACCCGACGCCCCACGTCTCCCCCGAGGCCTATGCTCCCACAGTCACCCCCAAGACCCAACACCGCACAGTCACCCCCGAGACCTATGCCCCCTACCCTGAGACCCGATACACCCCTGAGACCCGATACACCACAGTAAACCCCGAGGCCTAGGCCCCCACAGTCATGCCCGAGACCCTGTGGGGCAGAGCAGGGCCCGTCCTCTGTGCCCGTTCTTGCTGGCCCCAGGGCCCAGCAGCCGGCCCCCGTCTGCCTGGCTCCCTGGCCCGGGGCGGATGGAGGAGGCCTCTCCCTCGAGCTCGGGCCTTGGCGCCAGGGCCTGCGGAGGCTGCTGTGCTTCTCCGCTTCCCTCTCAGCAAGCTGGGTGCCGGGTGACCCAGAGCCAGTGAGGACGCCTCGCTGGGCGGTGTGTGCTCTCGAGGGGCCTGTCCTTGGGCCCTTCCTGGTCTCAGGGCGTCTCAGTGGCCGGGGGATGGTCCGGCTGTGTCCCAGGAAGTGATCTGGTTTTCCACCCACGTGCTCTGGACGCTCCTCTGCCTGGCTCAGGACAATCCCAGTGCTGCAGAGCATCCTGGGTCCTCCTGTCATGAAGTCTGGCTCAGATGCGTCCGGTCCTCTGTGGGGACAGCGTCCTGGTCCTGGGCTGTGACATTCTGCCCACGGAGGGCCCCAGGTGGTGCCTGGGTGCCCTGGGAGTGGGCCTTGGGTGGAGGGGCTCTGTGGATGGTTCAGCTCTGCCCAGGATGCCACATGGGGCTGTGGGCAGGGCGGTGGGCTCGGGGCAGATGGGCTCGCTAGGGAGACAGACAGACCTGGGATCCCGCTCACTGTGGACACACTCTCCATTCTGACGTGTGCGGGAAACTCTTACAGATAAAGCCATGCTGTGGAGTCTGCTAAATACCAACACTATCTGTGTTTAATGGAAACCAACCTGGATCTGATTTTTAAGGAAATCATTTTAAAACATGGCTATCCCAGAGCATATTTTATAAAAACTTCACTTATCGCAAACCACAAATGAGTTTATAGGAAATGAATCACATTTAAAAATGATTTTTGTTATGTTAGCCATAAAGGAGAATCATTTTCTGAAAAAATAAGAAGGAAGGAAGGAAAAAGAGAAAGAAGGAAAGGAAAGAACATGCTTAATTAGGAATTCTTATAGGAGGAGAGGAATGTGGCAATCTGTAACTCTCCTGTTTCATCGGCAGTAGCCTGGGGAGATCTCTGGGGCCCACTCTCTGGCCCAGAAGACAGGGCAAGTTTTGCCCTTCTGGGAGGAAGGATCTCTGGCAGTTCATGCCGGGTGGGAGGATGTTCCGCCCCCACCCCACAGCACTGCAGGGCCCGCCCGACGCAGGGAGGTACCACAGGATGAGCGAACCGGTTACTATGGAAACCTCCTCCCTCAGACACCCCCTGATGCTGCTGATTCTGTGATGTGTGGGAGAATTGGGGAAGCCTGCTTCTGANGAGGCGGGAGGGTGGTTCAGGATGGGGAGACATGTGTACACCCATGGCTGATTCATGTCGATGTATGGCAAAAACCATCATAATATTTAAAGTAATTATCCTCCAATTAAAATAAATTAATTTTTTTTAAAGAGTGAGGATTTTGTAAAGACCCACATCCTTTCCTCTAGAACAAGGTTTCATACTGGCAAGTAATAGCTTGTTCCCTTTCAGTTCAAGTAAGTAATGGAAATTTTATATAGTCGTTTTCACTCTTAATTTCCAGATCTGATTTCATGGAAACTAGGATACCCTAGTTTCTACATTCATTATATTTCATTAGGGCCAATTTAGCTTCTCCATCTCCAAGTCCTTGATCCTTCTATATTCCCTTCACAAATAGAATAATTACCAGTTCAGATCTTTTGACATCACAATAGTCCAATCAGTCAGTGCTTTAGCAATCAGTTCTAAGACTTTCCTGGGACCTCATTTGAACTTCTACGGGTACCAGCCCATCTTAATAAGAGACGTATTTTGTTAGGTGGCAAAATTGGGGAGTAGTTGAAAACGGAAAGAAAGACTCTCCAAAACTCATTTCTGAGGTTCTTCACCCATTTTTTACTGTACTTTCCTTCTCCTCTCCCTTCCAAGGTATAGTGTTCTGCTGGCGGCCCAACTCTATAGTACAACTCTCCCCAAGTTTACCTGGTGCGTGGCACTTCCTTGAGGACTTTCCACATAACCTGTGTATCAGTGGTTGATACTGAGTTAATTCACCATTACATGATCCTACTAAAGAAAAAAAAATTAAGGGAGGACGTGGTTTCTGGCCTCATCTTATTCAGCCTTGTAACTCCAGGGCTCAATGCACCTTAGTACTCAATGCATGTTTGATTAATGAACACTTGGATAAATGAATGAATGATTAACACTAATACATGAAAATATAATCCTGTTGGAGGGAAGGAAACAATGTGAATTTTAAGTTGTTGAAACTGAGACAACACCTCTCCTATATTCTGCTTTATCCCCTATTCGTGTATATTTTCATTTCACAATATTTCCTTTGTCTCTTTGTCTGCCTCTCTCTTCCACTGGATTCTGAGCTCCTTGAGAGACTATGCATTTAGCTGTTTCATTTCCAGTCAGCAACATCCAGGATGGGAGAAAACTTCTTTCCCGACTACTTGTTTCCAGCCAGAGAGGAGCAGGAATGTCTATTTTTCCTTCTAAGAAAAGCACAGGAGGAACTTCTACTGTCTTTCACAGCCCTCCCTCACTTCGTTTAGACTGCTTGCTTCACTGGGAAGTGCAGGGGAAGAAACCACACATGCTCACTTCAGCGCCATCTGCCTCCCTGCTTGGGCTGATTGCCCTCAGAACATCAGTATTCTTTTTTTTTTTTTTTTTTTAATTTATTTATTTATTTATTTTTAAATTTAACTTTACAATACTCTATTGGGTTTGCCATACATCGACATAAATCCACCACAGGTACACACAAGCTCCCAATCCCGAATCTCCCTCCCACCTCCCACCCCCCAACGTCTCTCTGGATCATCCCCGCACACCAGCCCCAAGCATCCTGCATCCTGTATCAAATAGTATTCTGTCACTGCCCTGGGGTAAGTCTATGAGGTAGGCTGGAGAGTGAGGACTTGTACTGTCCTTCCAGCCCTGGGTGGGTAAGTCTGCCTCATCCAGGAGTTAAGTCTTAGGTGGTCCCCTGGAGATGCCATTTCTAAGCCATGTTCCCTAATCAGGCTTACCAGCAAAGCCAGTTTTGTATCTCTGTGAAATTCCTGCAGCTGTGCCTGAATCCGCTGAATGCCACATCCGGCAAAGGGCCTGGCTCGTCACATGTGCTCAAAAGTGGGAGAGTTTAATGAAATAATATTGTCGGGATCTTTGTGATACTTGACAAGAAATGTGAAGGATGAGCTGGATCAGCACAAGGCAACTTCAATGTTCAGGAAAATGGAGAGTCAGGTCTGATTCCAGTCTAGGACTCATTCATTTATTTGGTACTTAGAGGAAAGGAGTAAAATAGGGGGAGACACAGAATGTCTGACCTCAGCTCTGTGTTTCCTTATTATTATATCATCATGTCATTAACATCTTCAGCCTGAGCTGCGGCAATACTTGTCTTTATCCTGGGGATGCCTTTCTCAAAGTATGTCCTGTGGGATTCTGCTTGAGGAAGATACTCTTTAGGGAAAAAAATCATTTTTAAAGGAAGAAGATAGAGCATTGTGGTCAAGACCATGGATTCTGCAGCCAAACTATTTTGGTTCATATCACAGCAAAGCCACTCACTCATAATGCCCTTGGCAAAGATATTAAAGCATTCCTGGCCTCGGGACTGTCATGCCAGAAAAACAAAGATGTGCCATAGAATTGCTATATGGATTAAATGAGGTAACCTATGTAAAGCATTTAACGTAACAAATAGTACATAGCTGTGTGCATGCGCAGTCACATCCA
>SJYV01017461.1:0-14366 GCA_006410875.1 Neotragus pygmaeus | reverse complement strand
AATACTGGAATGGGCTGTCATTTCTTCCTCCAGGAGATCTTCCTGATTCAGGGATCAAACTGGTTTCTTTTGCATCTCCTGTGTTAAGCAGGAAGATCCTTTACCGAGTTTGTCACCTGGAAATGGACCCAAGACCTTGCTTGTCATTGTCAACTTTCCTCATTTTCCCCTGAATATTCACTCTCATACTAAAAAAATTTTCATCCTAAACATTTTTTCAATTTTTCTTGATTATTTTCATTCTTTTCTTCTCACAACACCATATGTATTTTCATTATTTAAGCCAATAACCTTCTATTTTCCCTTTAAACTTTCCAAAGAGACAAAAAATGCTTTTTAAAGTAAAAAATATAATGTCAGCAATTGTAACTATTGAATTTTGAATATCAGATATAGATATGCATTTTTTCATTAAAACAAACATTGATTACTGAAAGCAAAATGTTGCTGAAATTGATTTTGGTTGAAGAAAAACATAGGCCACTATTTTTTCCCAAATAAGGCCAATCCATTTTAATTTTGTTTTTTTTTTGTTTTTTTTTAGAAATGGACTTGCAAAATGACAATGAAATGAGAGATTGAAGCAATTTTCCACACCANGCCCCATCAGGAAGCACACCCTCTGCAGCTGCCCTGTTTCCAGACCCGGCCGCAGTCACACCCGGCGACCGTGCCCTTGGGAATCTGTGCTGTCCTAAAGTGACAGTGAGGTGAAAGTCGCTCAGTCTTGTCCAACTCTTTGCGACCCCATGGACCATACAGTCCATGGGATTCTCCAGGCCAGAATACTGGAGTTGGTAGCCTTTCCCTTCTCCAGGGGATCTTCCCAACCCAGGGATCAAACCCAGGTCTCCTGCACTGCAGGAAGACTCTTTACCAGCTAAGCCACAAGGGAAGCCCAACTCGGTGAAAGTACACACTCAATTTCAAAGACCGAGGACAAAAAACCCACAACTGCAAATGTCTCCTTGAACATTTTTCTCTTGATTACACACTGTGCAGAGAAGAGAGGACACAGCAGGCCTGGGGCTGTTATCTTCAGAAACGCTTACCTGCAAACCTGACCTTTAAGGATGTCTGAGAACTTGACTGGTGAAGAGCTCCCACCCTGTAAACTGCTGCAAACATCCCCTGAACTCTTAAGAGTGGCTCACTGTGCCTTAGTGTGAACAATGGGGGAGGGGACGGTGATCTGGCAGCCTTGCCCACACCCAATGACCAGCAGCAGGCTGGCCTCAGCCCTTCTCTCTGTCTGTGGGTCTGAGTCACTCGGACACCAGAAAACACGCTTTTCTTCTGGGGGTCCGGAATTTTAGTGACCACTGTCCTCACACAGGCATTGGGCAGCCAACCTGACCTGGACTCCACGTGCGGGTGAGCATCTCTGATGGACGACACCTCCCGTCGCGTCCTGACTTAGTGCTGTGGGGCTTCCATGGGGGACGGGCCATGGGAACCACACCTGGTCTCTCTGATTGAACCCTGTGCACCCCCCCCCTGGACAGTGCATGCTGTATCCTTTCCCGGGAGTAAGTCTCATCTGTGTAAGACTACAGGCTGCAGGTCCTCAGGAAGTCACCAGCCCCGGGGCTGGCTGTGAGGACCTGGGCACAGTTAAGAGTCAAGGAAGTGGGATTTGCTGGAACCATTCTGACTACGAAATATGGTGTAAGCTTGTTTGGAAAAAGAAAGATGAAGAGGTGGAGGTGAAAGACCTTTGGTGCCTGGTGGGCTGTGGAGGCACCATCTGTAAGTGGATCAAGTTTCCTATGAACTTCAACTGCGACATGCCCGGTCGAGGAGACGTGGTTTGAAGATTCTCGGGGGGTTCTTGGCTGGTCTGGATGACGCAGATGGGAGGAAGTGCAGCTCCTGACACACTTTCTCTGTTCCTGTCAGGTGGGGAGGGAAAAACTCAGACTTTCCAAAGGTGAGTCTGGATGAGCCTTGTGTGGGAGGAGTCAAGGTTAAGCTGGGTTATAGAGGCTGAAGTAGAGCTTCATGAAGCAGGAAGAGAGGGGGAGGCAAATCCTGCAGCAGGTGCTGCACTGGCCCTGCCCCGCCCTGCAGCCAGGACCCCAGGCCTCGCAGAGCCAACTCTGTCAGTGCGAGCTCAGCACCGGGAGTTTGGGTGACCGTGCAATGAGAAGACAGAGGGAGAGGGGTGAGGCTGCACTCTGTGGCTATGGCATCAGAATGCATAATGAAAACTGATGTAAATGCATGGCTGCCATTTCACCAATGCTAGAGGGCTCATCTCAATCAAAGAAGCTGCAAAAAGAAAAAAATATTAGTGAGCCACGGCTTCTAGCTTTTCACCACTGGTGGCAGATTGGAATTTAAGCTCTTTGAATATTAGAAATAGAACAAATTTTCACAACTGGTGATGGCTGCTATTATTTTTTTTTTCTATCAGAGCTTATGGAAGAGACATGCAACAGGAAGAAAAGCACTCTCCAGGGGGACACACTCTTGGAGGTTTTCTGGAGTTTTCAAAAGCAGTTTTTAGTTTGCTAATGAGCTGTCTTGAATCTGACGTCTGCCCCTTCGGGCTGATGACTTCCCAGCCTCTAACCGAGTGACTCACACCTGCAGATGGACAGAGAGAAGGGGTGAGGCCAGCCTGCTGTCAGGGGGTGTGGGCAAGAGTGTCAGGCCACATCTCAGCCTGGCCGCCCCCCAAGAAAAGCTGAGACTCAGACCCAGGGAGTAGCAGGTTCAGGACGCTGCTCTGTGAACTGTAGGCTATGAAAACACTGCGGGTGCTGGCTGGCTGGGTCACCTGCATCCATCCACCCACAGAAATGTTCTCTGACTACCAGAAACCAGGCTGCGGATTAGCTGTATGATCCTGGGTCAGAAACAACTGCCTAATGTATGATTTCTGCAAATGGACAGCCAGGCTGGGTGGGCAAGCTAGGGCTGTGACCCTCCTTGCCCCCTGACAGCTGGCTTGCAAGCCAAGTGCTTGCGGGGCAGCGGGTGATTAAATGCCCAGTACCTGGGCAGGCTCTGCTCCTGGTAAATAACTGCAACAAAAGGCTCAGGTTGTATGAAACTATTTTAAACTTCTGTAGAAATTCATGATTTCACATTGATCCCTCCTGAACAGGATGCATCTGTCTGGTCACATTATGTGAAAATTTACTTTGTCAAAATGCACCTCAAAATACTCCACTGTAACCATTCCTTTCTCATGAAGATCTGCATGAGAATAAGGAATAGCTGTGCAAGACTGTAAAGCTATGATTACTGAACGGGACATACTGGCTTACAAAATAAAGGAGAAAAACCAAAACGCCAGGATCAAAAGACACAGTGGGGTGGGGGAGTGAGGGGCATTAATGGACATGTTTTCAAAAGTCCTCCCTCCACCTTCCCCCAAAAGATAAATGAAGAAACTCCCTGCACCACCTTTCGAAGCAAATGCCAGTGCCCAAGTTCAAAGTGCCTGCGCCTGTGCTGACCACGGACAGTGGGTCTGACCCAGCTCCTACAGCTTCCAGGATGCCCAGCCCAGACGCTGTCCACCTTGAGCAGAGGGTGAACTGGTGTGACAGACAAGGATGTCATCTGGAACTGACTGCTGCAGGCAGCCCCCTGAACCCAGGGACAGGAGCAGGTGATTACTGGCCAGGAGGGAGACCACAAAGGGCCCGTGAATTTGATGGTCAGGCTGGGGTATCTGACACAGCAGACTCGGTTTCCAGGGCACTGGTGTGTCATTTGGGGTGCCCCTGCTGGGTGGTCCCTAATTATCCAGCATGGCCTCAGCCCTGAGGATGAGGCCCACTGGCCAGAGCCACACTGGGCCAGTGCTGATACCTCAGATGACAAGCCCTTGGGGGCTCTGACTCCCCATCAGGGGATCCCTGAGAGACAGGCCATGAGGAAGGTCAGGCTGTGTTTGGTAACTTGGACCACAGAGAAGTGTCCAGGGATGGGGCAGGCAGCTGGGAGTCTCCATCATGAAACTGAGGAGGCTGCTGTGACTCAGTGACTCAGGAAGCTTGAGTCCAGAGTGAGGGTGAGGTCTGGGCTGCAGGTCCCAAGGTCCCTCACGGGGGACAAGGCAGTTTGGATCCAGCCCCAGGCCACCGTTGATCTCCCATGGGACTGTTGGCAGCACTGTCTTGTGCGGGTGCCCTGAGCATCTGCGCCCCTCTCCCCATGTTTAGCAGCATCACCAGGGCACCATCCTGTCAAGGTCAGGATGTGGTGCATTTAGCAGCATCACCAGGTCACTGTCCTGTCACAGACAGGATGCAGTGAGTTAGGGGCTGGGATCAGGTTCTGTTTTCACATCTCAGAACTCCATTATTTTCCTTCCACGGTGACGTGGGTTTTCCATGTGATGAAGGAATGGCTTGGCCTGCCTTTGTGTCATGATTTCACTGTGCGTTTCACTCAAACAAGTCCACATGATGTGTCTGCATTGGGTCGAAGCCTAAGACTCCCGAGTCTCACATGAAAATCCTGGTACCTTCTTTTACAGCGTTTGCAGAAGTACTACCAGCACAGGTCTATGCCACACGGCCTCTCACCTTCCTAAAGAGAGGAGCCAGCGGAGCCATCCTCCCTGCTGACCGTCATGGCCACTCTCTGCTTGTCACCGTGTGTACCAGGCACGTGAGGTGACAGCTCTGGTGTGATGGGGGATACCCATGACCCACCAGAGGATGCTGTGCAGAAAAAGGTTCAGAGGACAAGGATCTGAGACTCAGATGAGGAGGAGAGGGCCAGGCAGACAGATGTGATCTAGGTCATGGAGGAACCATGCGCAAAGGCCCAGAGGTGAAGGCCCATGGACGCCCAGCAGGTGTCCACACTGACAGAGGAGACCCTGAGGCAGAGCCACGCCTGTGCAGGGACAGAAGCCTCCTGCGGCCCCAGGCCGTGGAGATGCCTACACGCAGCCCCAGAGCCATACGTGGGCGGGAGATGCGCCTGAGTGTAAACTACAACAGCAAGCAACACTGGCCACGAGGACAGCCCTTCCACTGTCAGAACAGGGACGTGCAGGTGAGTCTCCAGTGTGCTGTGTGACAGGAGGGGAGCGTTGCTCCCAGAAACCGCTCCGGGAGCGGTGCTGACTGCAGTGTGCGGACTGCTCCAGGGTGTAGGTTGAAGGACGGCAGAGCGGAGTCCCCAAGGAAGACCACAGGACCACAGAATGGGTCTCACTGGGATGGGGCAGTGAAAGAAGGAGAGTCCTGCAACCAGACAGACACGCAAGTGCAGGACATGTGGAGAGGGAGGAAGTGAGCCTCTGAGCTGCACAGACCCCCTGGACCAGGGTTGCCAGGACCTGCCTCTCGAGGGAGCAGGGCTGTGTGCAACTGCCTCCAGACTGTGGGTATTTGGGTTGTATCAGTTCCCTGGGTCTGTGGAGACTTAGCCAGGAAGCAGGGCCTCCACAGGAGTCTCCAAGGAGGCCCCTACCTCCCTCTGCCTCCTGGAAACACTCATGAAGGGGGGGAGCAGAAAGTAACCACCTTGTGATGTTTTTTAAATTCCCTGGAGATCCAAGGCTCCCCGCATTTGCAGAAAACTCAGGGCGCTGGGGGCCAGGACATAATCTGCTCTTGAAGCAAGATGAACACGTGCTGGAGCACCCACATGCTGGCTTCTGCCTGGACAGTCCAGGATGCTTCCCCAAGAGGGCCCAAGGGATGCTAAGGAATGTGAGTTCTTTGGGGCTGAGGCACAGGTGAGAAGGGAGGTCAGCGAGGGCAGAGGAGACAGAGCAGACACCTGGGGGCCACAGGAAGGTGAGTACACAGGAAAAGGGCTGCGGGCCTGGCCAGGGCCGGGAGGATCTTGGCTGCTGCCAGCCAGGCCACCTGCTTCCTTGGTGCCACATGAGATGCCTGGATGGCAGGGTGCCAGGCCAGGTGGGTCGGGATCCTGGCTCTGAGGGCACCTGGGGTGAAGCCCAGGTCTGCCCCACTTGCATTCCACTTGGCCTTGGGATTTCGGGGAGAAGGGGCCTCTTGAGGGGGCACCCCAGGCCCTTGGCTCATTTCTCTGCAGGGGCTGCAGGGAGAAGATATGAAGGAAACAGCAGTGGGAACAACAGTCCTGAACCTCGGAGGCCAAGGAAGAGTGAACACAGGGCAGAAGCAAAGGAACCTGTCCTGAGAAAGTCACATTCAGAAACCTTGTAGGTCAGCCTGTGGAGGAGCAGCAACGGCCAAGAGGGGCTGCAGACCCAGGCCAACCAGGAAGCCTGGTGCCCAGGATGGACGCAGGCTCTGCCCGAGGGACCCGGGCCGTCATTCTGTAAGGGGCTGCCCAGCGCATCACTGGTGTGTGCAAGAGTCTGAGCAGTGCACTCGCCAGGTCCCTCAAAGCCAATAAAAGAAAAGCCAGGCATATAAGGGAATCATGAGCTTCCTCTTTAAAATTAAAAATGCCTTCAGCTGCATTAAAGCAGTAAGAATGCTTGGAATTTAAATGAAGTTTGTGAAAGCCTTGGAAAGACCAGGGGACTTAGAGCCTGAAGACCCAGCTTAATGTTTGAATTTTGCTACTTATTTTATGACTGTTTTGACATTTACTTAAATTCTCAGAGTCTCCATTTCACCTTTAAAGTTGGGATAATAAAAATGGCAGCATAGAAGGACGCCTTAGTGACATGAATGGGAAATGCATACAGAACCCTTGGTGTTGTGAGGTGGTACTGCTGGCCCCCGGGAAGCGAGGCATCTAGGAAGAGAGCCAGAGACTGATGGTGCCTCCTCAGGTCGGAGCACCTCAGACCCACAGGCCACAGGCAGCCCTGCTCTGGCTGAGACACCTGAGCAGGCTCAGCCTCCTCACCTGGAACAGGAGGAGAAGGGAGCAGTCGGTCACCAGGGTGCCTTGCAGACTCGGGCTCAAAATGCTCTGTCACCCATGTGGAGACTGTGCACATCTATCAACAATGCACACACGTTTTGCAGCATGAAGCACGTGTACACCACACACACACATCTACTGTGAACACACGTGCACCAATGCACACACACGTACCATGCAGCATGCAGCACATGTACACCACACACACACACCTACTGTGAACATACATACACCAATACACACACACATGCCATGCAGCACGCAGCACGTGCACACCACACACATCTACCGTGAACACACATGCACCAACACACACACACGTGCCATGCAGCACGTGTACACCACACACATCTACCGTGAACACACATGTACCAATGCACACACACATGCCATGCAGCATATGTGTACCACACACATGCATCTACTGTGAACACACATGCACCAACACACACACACGTGCCATGCAGCATGCAGCATGTGCACACCACACACACACATCTACTGTGAACACACACGTAGCAGTGCATACACACATGCCATGCAGCATGCAGCACGTGCATACCACACACATGTATCTACTGTGAACACACATGCACCAATGCACACACACGTGCCATGCAGCATACAGCACGTTGTGCACCATACATGCATCTACTGTGAACACACATGCACCAACACACACACACGTGCCATGCAGCATATGGCATGTTTGCCACCACACACGTCTGCACCACGCACACACACACACCGCATACATACATCTACCATGCATACACATGTGCACACCAGACATTTGTACCACGTACACACACACACTGTGCAACCTACAGCACATGTATGTACCACATACAACTTGGATGAGGCTATCATCTGAACTGGTGAGCTAAGTAAAGCAGATCAACCCTCCTGGGGTGGGTGGGGGGCCCCTCAATCAGCCAAAGGCCTGGATGAAACACAAAGGCTTCAAGGGAGACTTCTCTGCCTGCTGACTTCAAATTGGGATGTGGGTTTCCCTACCTTTGGACTTGAATTGCGACACAGACTCTCCTGGCTCATGAGGCTGCAGATCATGGGCTGTGTCAGTCCCCACAATCACATGAGCCGAAGTTCCTCANCCACACACACACACCTACTGTGAACATACATACACCAATACACACACACATGCCATGCAGCACGCAGCACGTGCACACCACACACATCTACCGTGAACACACATGCACCAACACACACACACGTGCCATGCAGCACGTGTACACCACACACATCTACCGTGAACACACATGTACCAATGCACACACACATGCCATGCAGCATATGTGTACCACACACATGCATCTACTGTGAACACACATGCACCAACACACACACACGTGCCATGCAGCATGCAGCATGTGCACACCACACACACACATCTACTGTGAACACACACGTAGCAGTGCATACACACATGCCATGCAGCATGCAGCACGTGCATACCACACACATGTATCTACTGTGAACACACATGCACCAATGCACACACACGTGCCATGCAGCATACAGCACGTTGTGCACCATACATGCATCTACTGTGAACACACATGCACCAACACACACACACGTGCCATGCAGCATATGGCATGTTTGCCACCACACACGTCTGCACCACGCACACACACACACCGCATACATACATCTACCATGCATACACATGTGCACACCAGACATTTGTACCACGTACACACACACACTGTGCAACCTACAGCACATGTATGTACCACATACAACTTGGATGAGGCTATCATCTGAACTGGTGAGCTAAGTAAAGCAGATCAACCCTCCTGGGGTGGGTGGGGGGCCCCTCAATCAGCCAAAGGCCTGGATGAAACACAAAGGCTTCAAGGGAGACTTCTCTGCCTGCTGACTTCAAATTGGGATGTGGGTTTCCCTACCTTTGGACTTGAATTGCGACACAGACTCTCCTGGCTCATGAGGCTGCAGATCATGGGCTGTGTCAGTCCCCACAATCACATGAGCCGAAGTTCCTCACAAGAAATCTAAGTCTTTCTATATAAAGATACATGCATTTATACACACACTGGCCACTGGGGATCCCCAGTGGCCACACCTTCAGACGGAGACCACAGGTTTTCTTTTTTAAAAATTTATTTAATTGGAGGCTAATTACAATATTGTATTGGTTTTGCCATACATCAACATGAATCTGCCACGGGTATATATGTGTTCCCAATCCTGAACCCTCTCCCACCTCCCTCCCCATACTATCCCTCTGGGTCATCCCAGTGCACCAGCCCCAGGCATCCTGTATCATGCATCGAACCTGGACTGGTGATTCGTTTCTTATATGATATTATACATGTTTCAATGCCATGCTCCCAAATCATCCCACCTTCTCCCTCTCCCACAGAGTCCAAAAGACTATTCTATACATGTGTCTCTTTTGCTGTCTCGCATACAGGGTTATCATTACCATCTTACTAAATTCCATATATATGCATTAGTATACTGTATTTTTCTTTCTGGCTTACTTAACTCTGTATAATAAGCTCCAGTTTCATCCACCTCATTAGAACTGATTCAAAAGTATTCCTTTAAATGGCTGAGTAATACTCCATTGTGTATATGTACCACAGCTTTCTTATCCATTCATCTGCAGATGGACATCTAGGTTGCTTCCATGTCCTGGCTATTATAAACAGTGCTGCAATGAATATTGGGGTACATGTGTCTCTTTCAATTCTGGTTTCCTCGGTGTGTATGCCCAGCAGTGGGATTGCTGGGTCATAAGGCAGTTCTATTTCCAGTTTTTTAAGGAATCTCCACACTATTCTCCATAGTGGCTGTACTAATTTGCATTCCCACCAACAGTGTAAGAGGGTTCCCTTTTCTCCTCATCCTCTCCAGCATTTATTGCTTGTAGACTTTTGGATCGCAGCCAGGGTTTCTTGTCCTTCACATGGAGAACCCAGAGGTGCCTCAGAGCGGTCTCTGCATCCATCCCTGAGGCCACCTGATTGCTGGCTCCTGGCCCACTGTCCACAGACAGCGTCCTTCTGTCTTCCTACTCACAGTTGATAGAGCCCACATTCACCACTCCATGAGCTGTGAGTGTCGTCTGACCTGGACCCAGTGGAACACTTAAACACATCGCCCTAACTGAACATCAGGGCCGTCTCTGTGGGGGGCCCTTCTGATGTGCATGCACTGCTGTCCATTCCTCAGGTCATCCTCAAGGCAGGCCTGATGCTGTGACTTCATTATACAGAACTCTCTGCACGGTCCACATCATCACTGGTCTATTCCAGGAACTGATGGGTCATCCCTCTGGGAGGGAACATTTGCTTCAATGACCCTGGAATCACTTACACACAGCAGCTACACTACTCAGATGTGTGTCTAACAAGCCTCAGACCTTTGGCTTTGTGTGTTTAACTTTGGTTGTGAAACCACTCTCTGCAACCTCTCCCCTTAGCTACTTATGCTTTTCTCCTACGCTCCTTCTCCAGTGACACGACACCAGTCACCAATAAAGGCATACATTCAATTCAGCTCAATTTAAGATCACTTTTATCAGTGTCCACCGAGTATTTGTGCTGGGGGCACCGAATCAGTAAGAGGCAGTCCTGACTCCAGGGAATCCTACCAACAGACACCTTTATGAAGATGCATTCAAGTCAACACCATGTCCTTCTTACGAAACACCTTAAACATGAGCATCAGTGTGAGGAACTGGGCGTAAAGTGGGAAGTTTTCATTCCATTGGGGGTGGACACAAACGAGAAATAAATGGGAGGCTGCCGGGGGCGAGTGTGGCAAATCCATCCTGGCATCAGGCTTTCCACGCGTCACCCCAGCAGTCCCCGCCGGATGCACACACAGGACCACCAGGTGCCACCTCCCACCAGCCCCCAGGACTCACGGAGGTGCAGCAGGGCCCACAGCAGCCCAGCCTCAGGAAGCACCCCTTCTTTCTCTCTCACTGGCGTGTTTGGGTCCTCAAAACTCTTGCATATTAACTGTAGCTTGTGCCAGGAGGACCGTGCTATAAATCAAGTGTTTGCAGCTCTATTTACGTGCCCCACAAATGCCTGCTTAGCAGTGAAATTGCACTGCTAAATAAGCAAACTCTCAATGAAAACATTGATCACTGTCTTCACCTGGGGCTTCCATCAAACTTTAAAGTGAGGGAACTAAAATACACACTAAACCCACTCCAGCTGCATATGGCCTGTGGCTGCAGGTGATGAGAGCACCTCAGACATGCATGCACACACATAATCCTGCACCTGTGTATTCAGGCAGAGCTCAGAGATATTTTTCATTTATTTTTAAAACCTGATTGTTTTTACCCAAGATGAAATAAACTCATATTTCTTAAAAGCTTTAAAATTTAATACTGAGTATTTTTACAATAAATTATTTCCTGACATTATTTTATTTTTTTTCTGGCATTATTTTAAAATGTTGTTTTTGACAAATATTAAAGCTGCCTTTAACCTCAAAACAAGCACTTCTGTGAGGCTGGAGTAACTTCTGGGGCTCCTCCCACACCAGGAACTTGGAGTCCTCCCTTCCTGAGCAGCACCTCCTCTGGGGATACAGGCACCATGACAACCCAGAGGCAGTCACCAGGTCACAGGTCAAAGAACAGAGCAGACTTCTCATCTAAAATAGCATCTAGCTGGCAGCTCTGAGCAGAGATGTCATCTTACCATCTTTCATAAGGGATCATGTGACACCCAAGTCACAGAACCCAATTAAATAGGGAAGGTATAAAAGCCCACTCCAGTTCCTTGGGATGCAAAGAGCTCCAACCAGTCCATTCTGAAGGAGATCAGCCCTGGGATTACTTTGGAAGGAATGATGCTAAAGCTGAAACTCCAGTACTTTCGCCACCTCATGCAAAGAGTTGACTCATTGGAAAAGACTCTGATGCTGGGAGGGATTGGGGGCAGGAGGAGAAGGGGCCGACAGAGGATGAGATGGCTGGATGGCATCACTGACTCGATGGACGTGAGTCTTCGTGAACTCCAGGAGTTGGTGATGGACAGGGAGGCCTGGCATGCTGCAATTCATGGCATCACAGAGTCGGAAAAGACTGAGTGACTGAACTGAACTGAACTGACAGGTTTCAGACAACTCCACGGACCCTAATTTCTAGGGAAGGCTGATGAGAAATGACCAATGCTCAGAATTTTAAGGGACCCTGACAACCAACAATAACAGAAGCAGAAGATATTAAGAAGAGGTGGCAAGAATACACGGAAGAACTGAACAAAAAATATCTTCACGACATAGATAATCACAATGGCATGATCACTAACCTAGAGCCAGACATCCTGGAATGTGAAGTCAAGTGGACCTTAGAAAGCATCACTAGGAACAAAGCTAGTGATGGCATTCCAGTTGAGCTATTTCAAATCCTGAAAGATGATGCTGTGAAAGTGCTGCACTCAATATGCCAGCAAATTTGGAAAACTCAGCAGTGGCCACAGGACTGGAAAAGGGCAGTTTTCATTCCAATCCCAAAGAAAGGCAATGCCAAAGAATGCTCAATCTCTCACACAATTGCATTCATCTCACACACTAGTAACGCTCAAAATTCTCTAAGCCAGGCTTCAGCAGTATGTGAACCATAAACTTCCTGATGTTCAAGCTGGTTTTAGAAAAGGCAGAGGAACCAGAGATTAAATTGCTAACATCCACTGGATCACGGAAAAAGCAAGAGAGTTCCAGAAAAACATCTATTTCTGCTTTATTGACTATGCCAAAGCCTTTGACTGTGTGGATCACAATAAACTGTGGAAAATTCTGAAAGAGATGGGAATACCAGACCACCTGACCTGCCTCTTGAGAAATCTGTATGCAGGTCAGGAAGCAACAGTTAGAACTGGACATGGAACAACAGACTGGTTCCAAATAGGAAAAGGAGTACATCAAGGCTGTATATTGTCACCCTGCTTATTTAACTTATATGCAGAGTACATCATGAGAAACGCTGGACTGGAAGAAACACAAGCTGGAATCAAGATTGCCGGGAGAAATATCAATAACCTCAGATATACAGATGACACCACCCTTATGGCAGAAAGTGAAAAGGAACTAAAAAGCCTCTTGATGAAAGTGAAAAAGGAGGGTGAAAATGTTGGCTTAAAGCTCAACATTCAGAAAACGAAGATCATGGCATCCGGTCCCATCACTTCATGGGAAATAGATGGGGAAACAGTGGAAACAGTGTCAGACTTTATATTTTGGGGCTCCAAAATCACTGCAGATGGTGACTGCAGCCATGAAATTAAAAGACACATACTCCTTTGAAAGAAAGTTATGACCAACCTAGATAGCATATTGAAAAGCAGAGACATTACTTTGCCGACTAAGGTCCATCTAGTCAAGGCTATGGTTTTTCCAGTGGTCATGTATGGATGTGAGAGTTGGACTGTGAAGAAAGCTGAGCGCCGAAGAATTAATGCTTTTGAACTGTGGAAGGAGACTCTTGAGAGTCCCTTGGACTGCAAGGAGATCCAACCAGTCAATTCTAAAGAAGATCAGTCCTGGGTATTCATTGGAAGGACTGATGCTGAAGCTGAAACTCCAATACTTTGGCCACCTCATGCGAAGAGTTGGCTCATTGGAAAAGACTCTGATGCTGGGAGGGATTGGGGGCAGGAGGAGGAGTGAGATGGCTGGATGGCATCACTGACTCGATGGACATGAGTTTGAGTGAACTATGGAAGTTGTTGATTGACAGGGAGTCCTGGTGTGCTGCGATTCATGGGGTCACCAACAGTAGGACATGACTGACTGACTGAACTGAACTGACAACCAAATGATTTTTAAATCAGGAGCCTTAAGTCTGACATTTCTGAACATCCCACAAACACATGTGCACATAGAATACTCAGAGAATTCAGAGGAGACTGAGATTCAAGGTCCAGAAGAGCTTAGATTTTGAGAGAATTCACTGAGGTTTCAGATGCATCCTGTACCTCGCCCTTAGCTGTGCATGTTCTCCATGGCTTCAGACTCAACACTAAGATTTTGTCCCTAGAAGTCAGGACACGGTCACACCGTCAATTAACTTGGTAGTTTTATCCACACTGACCAACTTACTGCACAAATGAAATATGTACCTGTAGGTACCATCCTGGGATGATGATAAAGAAAAAAAAACAGAGGTTTGGGGAAAGTCTTCTTGGGAAGCAGGCTTGCTGTACAGGGGACGGGGCTCCACATGAAGTCCTGGGGGGGATGCCAGTAGCAAGGTGCTCTTCCCCGCCCCCAGTGTGAGCCCTGGGAGCCCTGCAGACAAAGCTGACCATCCACCTGAAGCAGCGGTCTCAGATCCACAGAGCACCTAGGGATAGACAGCCCACGGCCCAGCCTGCCCCACGAGCTGGGCGCCACTGAGCCCGAAGCTAGCTGCCAGGTTCCCCCAAGAGACCTTCAGCAGAGGCGCTGCTGCAGGACATTCAGACTTGAGCCAAGGGCCTTCTGCCTCGACTCCAACCTGGCAGAGACCA
>SJYV01017460.1:38588-51950 GCA_006410875.1 Neotragus pygmaeus | reverse complement strand
TTAAAAAGCAGAGACATTACTTTGCCAACAAAGGTCTGTCTAGTCAAGGCTATGGTTTTTCCAGTGGTCATGTATGGATGTGAGAGCTGGACTGTGAAGAAAGCTGAGCACTGAAGAACTGATGCTTTTGAACTGTGGTGTTGGAGAAGACTCTTGAGAGTCCCTTGGGCTGCAAGGAGATCCAACCAGTCCATCCTAAAGGAAATCAGTCCTGGGTGTTCATTGGAAGGACTGATGTTGAAGTTGAAACTCCAGTACTTTGGCCACCTGATGCAAAGAGCTGACACATTTGAAAAGACCCTTATGCTGGGGAAGATTGAGGGCAGGAGAAGAAGGGGATGACAGAGGATGAGATGGTTGGATGGCATCACCAACTCAATAGACATGAGTTTGAGTAAACTCTGGGAGTTGGTGATGGACAAGGAGACCTGGCGTGGTGCGGCCCATGAGGTCACAAAGAATCAGACATGTCTGAGCGACTAAACTGACCTGAACTGAAAGTCAGTATTGAAAATGATTCAAGAAATCATTCAGGGAAAAATACAAACAAGCAAAAAAAAAAAAAAAATCAGCCACTTGATATTATCCAAAATGTCTGCTTAAAATTTAGAGAGACAGCATAAAAGATGGATAGAGAGAAGAATTATGAAGAAGATTTTTTTTGTCTAAGTTGATCATTGATCTTTTGTGTTTACTCATGTGATTTAAGAACTGATTATTTCCTCCTAATCATCACAAACTAGTCTCTTTTCCCCAGGTGTCATAGGAAATCTTACTATGAATCATGAATTTCAGACAGTTATTAATTCTGGATAATCATATGTTTCAACATACTCATGCCTCTAACTTTCAGAGATTTTTCATCTGATATAATCATCCTAACATCACTAGAAATTTAGATAAAATATTTTTATATATAAATGAAAAAGTGAGTTATAGTATGTAGCTAAGTCTCTAAATTATGCCCTCTATTTCAATATAATTTATGAATAAGTATAAAGTCACAACTTGTGTAAAACTCAGGGTATAAAGAAATAAGGAGGAGCTTTTCAGGAACAATCAAATTTGCTCATAATGTATGTTTTCAGAATAGTACATCAGCAAACTTGACTTCTTTGCAGGTCATGGACACCTGATTTAGCAATGTTTTTGTGTTCAGAAATGTGAGGTTTATAAATACATCTTGAAAACAAATCTTTCAAATGCATAAGGATAATTAATAATAGACTAGCATAAGGCAAAGGATAAAACTAAAAGTGTCTTTTAATCCAGTGTGCTCCTTCTTGAGATATGAAATTTGGATTCCATTGTCATTTTTCTATAGCAAACCAGAGAGGTTGATGTCGTATTGGATGGTTAATAAACTGAAGAATATTTTTGTGATCCTCTCTCAATAATATCAGAATTTTAAATAAGTACATTATAATGAAGAACATGATTGTCATTTCTGTATTAACTTATTAGGATATCTTGAAAAATTTTTCTTGGCATAAACTAATCAGTAATATTACAATAAAAAATTCATAGTTGTTCTTTTTGACTACTTTAAGAAATCTGTCATGTCAAAAATACTGTTTAGCCTCTAAATGCATTTTTCATTATATTATGTAAATTAGTTATTTTCCTTAAGGATTTCTAATAATTTGAAGATTTTGAGTTGTCTGCAATAAGAATAATTGAAAGGTTGTTGTTGAATCACGACGCCGGGATGCTCGGCCCCCGGAGGAGAAGAATTTAATCCGGGCAATCCGGGGCCAGAGACGAGGCTTGATCGCTCAGAGCTTTTGTGTAATAAAGTTTTATTAAAGTATAAAAGAGATAGAGAAAGCTTCTGACATAGGCATCAGAAGGGGGTAGAAAGAGTACCCGCTTGTTAATATTAGCAACGAAGTTATATACCCTCCAATGAATCCAAAGAATGTCTGGAGGTTGTAAAGACCTCACCAGACCTACTCCCATAATTTACATTTTAAGATAACAGAATTAGCCAGAAGGTTTTATTCAGAGACTGTCCTCAGGCATAATACATTGGTGTTATATAATCTTTGTAAAGAGCAGGTCTATTCCCATAATTTACAGAATTAGCCAGAAGGTTTTATTCAGAGACTGTCCTCAGGCAGAATACATTATTGTTGTGCAATCCTAAGGAATGTAGAGAAGAAAAAAGTTTGCCCTTTCTTCCTCCTTGAGAACTCCAGACCCCTCTCTCCTTGGGGACCCCTAGACTTCTTATCAAACTGCCTAGGAAATGACTCTCTCATAATGAAAGTTCATATATTTTAAAAAATTGTATAAATGGTGATAGAACAATTGGGTTAGATTCCAATTCATTAAAAATTACTAGGGATGAAGGACACCTCTAAATAAAATATTTACTCCAAATTGGAACTTGAAAATTTATCTGCTAAATCTATCAAAACATAATAAGAAAAGTGAAGTGAAGTCACTCAGTCATGTTTGACTCTTTGCGACCCCATGGACTGTAGCCTGCCAGGCTCCTCTGTCCATGGGATTTTCCAGACAATAGTACTGGAGTGGATTGCCATTTCCTTAAAAGAAACAAATATGCTAAATGAGTTATACGTCTAATTCAGTACAATGCAGGGAAATACTATTTTAAGTCAGTCAGATTAGAAAATATATAATATTTTAAGGTACCCTGATCGTTACCTAAAATCATAAGACTGCAAAGACACCTCGACATATTTTTACATGATTTCTTTTTGAGTGATTTTACTTTACAAAATCTGTTTAAGTTATCCATCATGATTTCCAAGAAAGTCAATGGAACTATTTGTTTTAATTTTGTAAAGTAAACATAAAAGGAGAAAATAAGATCAGAAGAAGATAATAACACTTAATTTCAATTTGAAATAAGATGATAATCAATCTTTTGTATTTACCCATTTGTATTCATAACTATATTTCTCTCGTAACCATCTGAGAAGACAAATAATCTCTTTCTACAACTCAGTATACAACTTCTTTCTGATGGTATGTTTTTATGACAATGCTAAAGCATAAAAGAAAGTGCTGCAGTTAAAAATCAGTGAGTACTTTAGTTTTTGTTTCTTGTGTTCACACATGTAGACCTTGTATCACTACAAATCATGCACCTACTGAAAGGAACGCTGCAATCCCAACTGCCAACCATAACATGGTTTCGTCTTCAGAAAAATGTAAGCATTTTAATATATTACAAAGGTTATATCTTCAGCATCACTACCATGTTGGTAATTATAATTTCCAACCATTATCTTCATGTTTAACATCCTTCACTATGATGGTGCATGCTTCATTAAGCTTGAGTGTTACACCTTTTTGATACATAATTCCTTTTGTTCTATCAGTCTATAACAAGTGATTCAAATTGCTTCATATCGTTTTTATAAATTATAGTTTAGGATTGACTTGATGCCTGAATTGTGATTTACACCTCTCAAACATTTTTGTGTAACACAAGCATTCTTTGATTAAGGTGAAGCAGTAGTCTGAAAGTACTAGGAAGGCTGTATTACTGCTACTACATAATCCCAGATATTTGCTTTTGAGGCAATTGATAGGTTTTCCCTTTCTCACCTTTTTTTGTTGAAAGTAGTCATGGTTGCAAATTCGGTTGGCAAATGAAATGGAAACCAAAGTGACTTAGCAGGCCTTAAGTTCTTCTAGTTACAGGTGAGAAGTTTAAGAGCCAGTATCAGAGTTCCTACATCCTCTTTCCTCTGCTGCATGACTTGGAGCTGCATATTGGTAGGAAGCCTCAGTCAGGCTCAGTGACTGTTATAAGAGACATCCTGCATGCATATACACATACCCAGACCCACAGTGGATATCGAGCATCCATGATATATAAAACTTGACCATATTAATCTGCTGGCACGTTTTGGTTGTCTGATTCCTCATTACAAACTAGTATAATCTCACTGATTCACAGTGAAAAATTAGACTGAATTTTGTGTATAGGATAATAGAAAAGCCTTGAAAGAAATATAAAAATGATTTTAATAATTACTGGGATTGTAAAAATATTTTTATTATACTATGCATCCTTATAAAATTATGTAGAAGTTAGAAACACTGTTATTGTGAACATTAGATTTATACTTACTACAAAAATTCTGTTTTGTGTCTACATGTGCTGGGGACATAATGTTGAAGTGGTCAGACTAGACCTCTGCCCCTTGGAATTATATTCTATAGGGGAAGTCAAATGTGAAATGTAAGAGAACTAGCTTGTAAAATAATTTCTAGCAAAAATACTGCTGTTATCAAAGTTATGTGCTCTAATTCCTACTAGCGACGATTACTTTGAAAAAGTCCATTTAATAAATTTACAGTTGTTCCGATGAACTGCAGCGGTCAACCTACACATGAAAATTTTTTGTTAGTAAATACTAGAGTACTATATGGTCTGCAGATTGGCTGAACATGTATAAGGGCCAACTATAAGTTACACAAGGATTAACCCTCCTTGTTGTTCAATTGTCAACTGTACTTACTTATAAAGACACATAATAATTATATTTGTGTTCAAGCCTTACTGAAAAATGAGCAAACTATCAAAACTCACTCCCCAAATAATTTTCATCTTTCTCTTTCTCTTTGTGAAGAGATTTAAAATACCGATTTAAGCAATATACTAGATCCTCAGTCTCCTTCGCATCCTTTCTGGGCCACTGAAACTACTATACAGGAAGTCATTGATGATCTCCAACCTAGTCACAGACTTGAAACTGTCTGAAGCCTTTTTCTTCTTGTGCAGCTTCAGCCCTCTCCATTACTTTACCTAGATCTGTTCCTCAATTATTGTTTTACATAGATTTTGCAAATTGAAATCTCTAGTCATAGACTTTGTTGTGATATCCCTTCTTAACCTTTCAAATGTTTTTGGACATTTTAATTTATCTTTAATGCTGAACATAATTTTAATCAAATATATTGACCAAAATAAAAGAAGTTCTCAGATTGATCAGTTGATTAAATTGTGTTAAATTTTCAATATTAGCTTCCTTCCCTGGTGGCTCAGTGGTAAAAAATCTACCTCCAGTGCAAAAGAGGGGGTTTCAATACCTGGGGCAGGAAGACCCTCTGGAGAAGGAAATGACAACCCACTCCAATATTTTTGCCTGGAAAATCCCATGAACAGAGGAGCCTGGCAGGCTATCATCCCTGGGGTTGCAAAAGTCAGACACAATTTACAACACAGTATTGAGGAGTATTTAGTTGTCTACTGAATAATTTTAATTAAAACCTTTTTAATTATATTAATATCTTCCCGGAATTAAAAAATGATTATACTCCATTATAGTTTTATTCTCAAAGATGTTCGAAAGCTAGTTCAACTGATTCTTCTTTTAGTTAAATAAAATCTTATTGTTTCCAGACATTCTCACTAACCTGTTTCATGGCCCTTTCCCTCATGTATATAATTTGAAAATTTTACAGATGGTCTCGATATTCTTTCTCCAGTATACATAAGTGTACCTACAGTTCAGATTGTCGAAAACCCTAGTTAACTAACTCAGATTCCTTTGAAGAACAGAAAAATATTTATTTTTTTGTCTAGTATTTCATTGTCTAGAAATAAGTCAAATTTATACTTAAATACTTGCACATTTTATCTTGCCAACTATATTACTAAACCTTTGAGGGATTATTGAATGATGTACTTTGTTTCCTAAAGAATTTAACATCTGTTTTGTACTTCATGTGCTCAGTCATCATTTAATTACTGATTTTTCAGTAACAGTTTTAGCAAAATTCTGTGGCATTGTGAAAATGTATATACTTACTGGGCCCAGATAGGGCTGAGAAAAGGTAATCATTACTACTTTTTCATGCATCAGAAGTATAATCGCAGTAACACACATTAACACCCACACACATATGCACATACACAACACATTTAGTCAAAATAATAAAACAATATTTAGATATAAAGCCAGCATAAATTTTCACATTTCTCTTATTGTTCTTTTGTTATTTTTTATCACTTTTTTTGAGATTGAAAATGCAGTACTTGGATGCAATCTCAAAACAACAGAATGATCTCTGTTCGTTTCCAAGGCAAACCATTCAATANCTCTAGGTGAGTGATCACAACATCGTGATTATCTGGGTCATGAAGATCTTTTTTGTACAGTTCTTCTGTATATTCTTGCTACCTCTTCTTAATATCTTCTGCTTCTGTTAGGTCCCTACCATTTCTGTTCTTTATCGAGGCCATCTTTGCATGAAATGTTCCCTTAGTATCTCTAATTTTCTTGAAGAGATCTCTAGTCTTTCCCATTCTGTTGTCCTCTATTTCTTTGCATTTGATCACTGAGGAAAGCTTTCTTATCTCTCCTTGCTGTTCTTTGGAATTCTGCATTCAGATGGGTATATCTTCCCTTTTCTCTTTGCTTTTCGCTTCCCTTCTTTTCACAGCTATTTGTAAGGCCTCCTCAGACAGCCATTTTGCTTTTTTGCATTTCTTTTTCTTGGTGATGGTCTTAATTCCTGTCTCCTGTATAATGTTATGAACCTCTGTCCATAGTTCATCAGGCACTCTGTCTATTAGAACTAGTCCCTTAAATCTATTTTTCACTTCCACTGTATAGTCATAAAGGATTTGATTTAGGTCATACTTGCATGGTCTAGTGGTTTTCTCCACTTTCTTCAATTTCAGTCTGAATTTGACAGTAAGGAGTTCATGATCTGAGCCACAGTCAGCTCATGGTCTTGTTTTTGCTGAGTGTATAGAGCTTCTCCATCTTTGGCTGCAAAGAAATAATCAATCTGATTTCAGTGTCAACCATCTGGTGATGTCCATGTGTAGAGTCTTCTCTTGTGTTGATGGAAGAGGGTGTTTGCTATGACCAGTGCGTCCTCTTGGCAGAACTCTATTAGTCTTTGCCCTGCTACATTCTGTAATCCAAGGCCAAATTTGCCTGTTACTCCAGGTATTTCTTGACTTCTTACTTTTGCATTCCAGTCCCCTATAATGAAAAAGACATCTTTTTTGGGTGTTAGTTCTAGAAGGTCTTGTAGGTCTTCACAGAACTGTTCAACTTTAGCTTCTTCGGTGTTACTGGTCAGGGGATAGACTTGGATTACCATGATATTGAATGTTACTATTTAGATGACCTTAAATAAGATTATTCTGGAGTATCCAAGGAGGTCAATGTAATTACAAGGGTTCTCAAATATGGAAGTGGGGGCAGAAGAGAACCAGAAGGAGATGTGCCTACAGAATGGCCAAAGAGATACAATCCTACTGGTTTTGAAGGAGAAGGAAGGGGTGAGCCAAGGAATATAGGCAAAAAGCTGCCCAGAGAAACAGATTCTCCCCTGGAACTTCCAGAAAAGAATTCAGGCCTGTCACCCTTTGATTTAAACCTAGTGAGACCCATATCAGATTTAAAACCTACAGATACATAAGATAATAAATTGCTTTTGTGTTAAATCACTGAGTTAGTGGCAATTTGTTTCAGCAGCTAAAGTAAACTAATACGGGAATGAGTAAAATTTAAAACAATAAAATCCCCAGAGAGAGCTTCACTAAGTACTTTGATGTTACATGACTAAATTCAATCAAATATATTTTTTGAATTAGTTAATTTTTTAAATTACCTAGACAGTAGTTAAGAGATGTGCTACTGTCATAAGGACAAACCTATAGATTAATGGAGTAGTACTGAGAAAACCTATACAATCATATCAAAATCAAAACAATTCTATATGGAGGAAAATAATAGACTTTTCAATAAATGAAATTGGGAGAACTGGATATTAACATGCAAAAGAATAAAGGTAAACTCCTATTTCACCCCATATACAGAAATTAACTAAAAATGGATTCAAGATCAATATTTAAGAGATAAAATTATAAAACTCTTAGAAAACTTAGGGGTATAGTTTCAGGACCTTTGACTAGATAATGATTTCTTAAATATCACATCAAAAGCACAAGCAATCAAAGAAAAAATAGGCAAATTTAACTTCATAAAAAATAAAATATTTTATACTTTAAAGGACACTAATCAAGAAAATGAAAAGAAACTCACAAAATGGGAGAAAACATTTGCAAATGATATATCTGACAAGGGACTTCAGAATATATAGAGAACTCTTACAATTCAACAACAAAAAGTCAACCAAATGGAAAATAGGCAAAGGATCTGAATATACATTTTTTTCAAAGAAGGTATACACATGGTCGATAAGCCCATGAAAAGATGTTCAACATCATTAGTCATGAAGGAAAATCAAATCGAGACAAACATGATACACTTTATACTCAACAGAATGGCTGTAATAAAAAACACAAATAGTAACAAGTGTCATAGAGGATGTAGAGAAATTAGTACCCTCATACATTGATAATAGAAAAGTGAAATGATGCAGCTGCTTTAAAAAGTGGTCTGCAATTCCTCAAAAGGTTAAGTGCAGGTTTACTGTGAAAGTGTTACTCACTCAGTCGTGTCCAACTCTTTGTGACAGCATGGGCTGCAGCCCACCAGGCTCCTCTCCAAGGAATTCTCCAGGCAAGAATACTGGAGTGGCTTGCCATTTCCTTCTCCAGGGGATCTTCCCAACTCAGGGATCAAATCTGGGTCTCCCATATTGCAGGCAGACTCTTTACCAACTGAGCCATCAGGGATGCTTAAGGGTTAGTGATGATCCAAAAATGCCATTCCTAGGTATATACCTAAGAAAGTTGGAAACCTATGTCCACACAAAAACTTGTACACAATGTTCATGATGGTATTATTCATAAGAGGCAAAAAGTAGAAACAATACAATCACCTGGTGAATGGATTAAAAAAAGTTGGAACATTTTTCAGCCATAAAGAGGAATGAGGTATTGATATATGCTACATCATGGTTGAGGATTCCCTGGTGACTTGGTGGTAGAGAATCCGCCTGCCAACGCAGGAAACACAGGATACAAGGGTTCAATCCCTGGATTGGGAAGATTCCCTGGAAGAGGAAATGGCAACCCACTCCAGTATTCTTGCCTGAAAAATCCCACTGACAGAGGAGCCTGGTGGGCTACAGTCCATGGGGCTGCAAAAGAGTTGGACCTGACTGAGAGACTGAACATACACATATACATGCACACACGCACACACACATGCACATACACACAACATGCCTGAACTTAAGAAACATTATGCTAAGTGAAAGGAATCAGGAATGAAAAGGCACATACATATTATACGATTTCACTTATATGAAATGTACAGAATGGGCAATTCAAGGAGACAGAAAGTAGTTTCGTAGTTTTGAGAGTTGAGAGGCAGGAGCAATACAGGGTAACTCTTAATGGGTATAGGATTTGGGGTGTGGGGATTCAGAGAGTGATTAAAATGTTCCAGAAGTAAATAGTGGTGATGTTTGTGCAACTTTGTGAATATACTAAATATTGCTGAATTATACACTTTTAAATAGTGAATTTTACCATATGTGAATTATTCTCAATCTAAAATAACTAGAAACAATTGTGGTAACAACCTGACTAAAAAATGAGCAGAAAGACTTCCCTGCTGGTCCAGTGGTTAAAAATCTGCCTGCCAATGCAGGGGACATGAGTTTGATCCCTGGTCCAGGAAGATTGCACAAGCCGCGGAGCAACTAAGCCAACGCTCCACAACAAGGGAAGCCACTGCAATGAGAAGGCCACATACCACAACTAGAGAGTAGTCCCTGCTTACCGAAAACAGAGAAAGCCTACTCCCAACAGTGAGGACTTGGTGGAGCAAATAAATAAATACATAATGAGTAGAAGACCCAAACAGAGATTTTTACAAAGAAAACAGACAGCCAACAGGCACATGAAAAGATGCTCAACATCATTAATCGTCAGAAATGCAAATTAAAAGCACAATGAGGTATCACCCTCACACCTGTCAGAGTGGCCATCATCAAAAAGAACACAGATAACAGATATTGTCAGGGATGTGGAGAAAAGGGAACCATCATACTCTGTTGGTGGGAATGTAAATTGGTGCAGCCATTATGGAAAACAGTATAGAGGTTTCTCAAAAAGCTAAAAATAGAACTACCAAATGACCCAGCAATCCCAATCCCAGGTACATACCTGAAAAAAATGAAGATACTCGTTCAGAAAGATACATGCACCCCAATGTTCATCAGTTCAGTTCAGTCGCTCAGTCGTGTCCGACTCTTTGCGACCCCATGAATCACAGCATGCCAGGCCTCCCTGTCTATCACCATCTCCTGGAGTTCACTCAAACTCAGGTCCATTGAGTCGGTGATGCGATCCAGCCATCTCATCCTCTGTCATCCCCTTTTCCTCCTGCCCCCAATCCCTCCCAGCATCAGAGTCTTTTCCAATGAGTCAACTCTTCGCATCAGGTGGCCAAAGCACAGGAGTTTAGCTTTTGCATCATTCCTTCCAAGGAACACCCAGGACTGATCTCCTTCAGAATGGATTGGTTGGATCTCCTTGCAGTTCAAGGGACTCTCAAGAGTCTTCTCCAACACCACACTTCAAAAGCATCAATTCTTCAGCGCTCAGCTTTCTTCACAGTCCAACTCTCACATCCATACATGACCACTGGAAAAACCATAGCCTTGACTAGNACAGGGAGGCCTGGCGTGCTGCGATTCATGGGGTTGCAAAGAGTCAGACACGACTGAGCGACTGAACTGACTGACTGACTGGCTAGTAATTTCTACTTGTTAACTACATCATGCAGAAAATTGTGACAATCATTGCAACTTTCACCTAAATAGGTCTTTGCCATTATTTTTGTTTCTTTTAGTCAAGGGTGATTATTGTGGAAAGCTCTAAAGAAATATTAGACAGTTAGCCAATTACTGACAGAACAAACGGCATGACATAATAAATGAACACATATTTAAACAAGTAGTGACTTTTCCATAACTTTTCAATACTCCTTTATGAAAAACAGCTATGCTTAATACTAAGAGTGTGGTTGCCAGTGCCCAAAAAGCAGAATTAAATTTGTACTCCACCACTCATCCATCCAGTGTCAAGCTTTCATGTATTTGTCTCAGTTTCTCCTTCAAGGAAACGAGTCATGGTAAGAGTATCTATAATAAGGGCTATATGAGGAGTATATATATTAATATATAATTAATATATTTATATTATTATATATATTATACATGTTGTTATATCATTATTCAGTTCAGTTAAGTTGCTCAGTCCTATCCAACTCTTTGCGACCCCATGAACCGCAGCACGCCAGGCCTCCCTGTCCATCACCAACTCCTGGAGTTNACCCTTAAATCTATTTCTCACTTCCACTGTATAATCATAAGGGATTTGATTTAGGTCATACCTGAATGGTCTAGTGGTTTTCCCTACTATCTTCAATTTGAGTCTGAATTTGGTAATAAGGAGTTCATGATCTGAGCCACAGTCAACTCCCAGTCTTTTTTGTTGACTGTATAGAGCTTCTCCATCTTTGGCTCAATCTGATTTCAGTGTTGACCATCTGGTGATGTCCATGTGTAGAGTCGTCTCTTGTGTTGTTGGAAGAGGGTGTTTGTTATTACCAGTGCATGTTCTTGGCAAAACTCTATTAGTCTTTGCCCTGCATCATTCCGCATTCCAAGGCCAAATTTGCCTGTTACTCCAGGTGTTTCTTGACTTCCTACTTTAGCATTCCAGTCCCCTATATTGAAAATGACATCTTTTTTGGGTGTTAGTTCTAAAAGGTCATGTAGGTCTTCATAAAACTGTTCAACTTCAGCTTCTTCAGCGTTACTGGTTGGGGCATAGACTTGGATTGCTGTGATGTTGAATGGTTTGCCTTGGAAACAAACAGAGATCATTCTGTCATTTTTGAGATTGCATCCAATTACTGCATTTCGGACCAGATGACCATTATATCTACTACTGTGGGCAGGAATCCCTCAGAAGAAATGGAGTAGCCATCATGGTCAACAAAAGGGTCCAAAAGTGAAAGAGGAGAGTGAAAAAGTTGGTTTAAAGCTCAACATCCAGAAAACTAAGATCATGGCATCTGGTCCCATCACTTCATGGGAAATAGATGGGGAAACAGTGGAAAGAGTGTCAGACTTTATTTTGTTGGGCTCCAAAATCACTGCAGATGGTGACTGTAGCCATGAAATTAAAAGACACTCCATGGAAGGAAAGTTATGACCAACCTAGATAACATATTCAAAAGCAGAGACATTATTTTGCCAACAAACGACTGTCTAGTCACAGATATGGTTTTTCCAGTGGTCATGTATGGATGTGAGAGTTGGACTGTGAAGAAAGCTTAGTGCCAAAGAATTGATGCTTTTGAACTGTGGAGTTGGTGAAGACTCTTGAGAGTCCTTTGGGCTGCAAGGAGATCCAACCAGTCCATTCTAAATGAGATCAGTCCTGGGTGTTCTTTGGAAGGACTGATGCTAAAGCTGAAACTCCAGTACTTTGGCCACCTCATGCGAAGAGTTGACTCTTTGGAAAAGATTTTGATGCTGGGAGGGATTGGGGGCAGGAAAGAAGGGAACAACAGAGGATGAGATGGTTGGAAGGCATCACCAACTCGATGGACATGAGTCTGAGTCAACCCTGGGAATTGGTGATGGACCGGGAGGCCTGCTGTGCTGTGTTCATGGGGTTACAAAGAGTCGGACACGACTGAGCGACTGAACTGAACTGTGGTTCGTGTGATCAGATTGGCTAGTTTTCTTTGATTATGGTTTCAGTGTGCCTGCCCTCTGATGCCCTCTTGCAACACCTACCATCTTACTTGGGTTTCTCTTACCCTGGGCGTGGGATATCTCTTCACCGCTGCTCCAGCAAAGCGCGGCCACTGCTCCTTACCTTTGACGAGGGGTATCTCCTCATGGCCACCCCTCCTAACCTTGAACGTGGAGTAGCTCCTCTCGTTCCTCCTGCACCCGCGCAGCCGCCGCTCCTTGGACGTGGGACTGCTCCTTTTCACCACGCTTTGGCATGGTCCGTCGCAGCCAGCGCTCTTCTGTCTTCTAGGAGGGTTGAATCTTGTTGACTGAGGCCCTTTGTTTTTCTGAGTAGGGTTTGGATATGGGATGTTTGATAGTCAGGAGCTGAGAGAGAAGTTAAATCTCACAACAGGCCAATAAATTGGGAGATGAGTTCTTGAAACAAGAGATAATGATTTTAATCAGAATGCTAGCAGACTGAGAAGTTGGCAGACTAGCCTCTCAAAAAAACAACTTAGTCGATGTATGGCAAACCCAATAGAGTATTGTAAAGTTAAATTAAAAAATAAATAAATAAATAAATAAATAAATAAAAAACAACTTAGTATATAGTATAGTTTTGAAGTAGTAGGTGTCTTGGGTTTTGGTCCACCAACCTCCTTTCCTTTTGGGGAAAGGTCCATGTTTTTT
>SJYV01017460.1:15223-38270 GCA_006410875.1 Neotragus pygmaeus | reverse complement strand
GGGCATAGACTTGGATTGCTGTGATGTTGAATGGTTTGCCTTGGAAACAAACAGAGATCATTCTGTCATTTTTGAGATTGCATCCAATTACTGCATTTCGGACCAGATGACCATTATATCTACTACTGTGGGCAGGAATCCCTCAGAAGAAATGGAGTAGCCATCATGGTCAACAAAAGGGTCCAAAAGTGAAAGAGGAGAGTGAAAAAGTTGGTTTAAAGCTCAACATCCAGAAAACTAAGATCATGGCATCTGGTCCCATCACTTCATGGGAAATAGATGGGGAAACAGTGGAAAGAGTGTCAGACTTTATTTTGTTGGGCTCCAAAATCACTGCAGATGGTGACTGTAGCCATGAAATTAAAAGACACTCCATGGAAGGAAAGTTATGACCAACCTAGATAACATATTCAAAAGCAGAGACATTATTTTGCCAACAAACGACTGTCTAGTCACAGATATGGTTTTTCCAGTGGTCATGTATGGATGTGAGAGTTGGACTGTGAAGAAAGCTTAGTGCCAAAGAATTGATGCTTTTGAACTGTGGAGTTGGTGAAGACTCTTGAGAGTCCTTTGGGCTGCAAGGAGATCCAACCAGTCCATTCTAAATGAGATCAGTCCTGGGTGTTCTTTGGAAGGACTGATGCTAAAGCTGAAACTCCAGTACTTTGGCCACCTCATGCGAAGAGTTGACTCTTTGGAAAAGATTTTGATGCTGGGAGGGATTGGGGGCAGGAAAGAAGGGAACAACAGAGGATGAGATGGTTGGAAGGCATCACCAACTCGATGGACATGAGTCTGAGTCAACCCTGGGAATTGGTGATGGACCGGGAGGCCTGCTGTGCTGTGTTCATGGGGTTACAAAGAGTCGGACACGACTGAGCGACTGAACTGAACTGTGGTTCGTGTGATCAGATTGGCTAGTTTTCTTTGATTATGGTTTCAGTGTGCCTGCCCTCTGATGCCCTCTTGCAACACCTACCATCTTACTTGGGTTTCTCTTACCCTGGGCGTGGGATATCTCTTCACCGCTGCTCCAGCAAAGCGCGGCCACTGCTCCTTACCTTTGACGAGGGGTATCTCCTCATGGCCACCCCTCCTAACCTTGAACGTGGAGTAGCTCCTCTCGTTCCTCCTGCACCCGCGCAGCCGCCGCTCCTTGGACGTGGGACTGCTCCTTTTCACCACGCTTTGGCATGGTCCGTCGCAGCCAGCGCTCTTCTGTCTTCTAGGAGGGTTGAATCTTGTTGACTGAGGCCCTTTGTTTTTCTGAGTAGGGTTTGGATATGGGATGTTTGATAGTCAGGAGCTGAGAGAGAAGTTAAATCTCACAACAGGCCAATAAATTGGGAGATGAGTTCTTGAAACAAGAGATAATGATTTTAATCAGAATGCTAGCAGACTGAGAAGTTGGCAGACTAGCCTCTCAAAAAAACAACTTAGTCGATGTATGGCAAACCCAATAGAGTATTGTAAAGTTAAATTAAAAAATAAATAAATAAATAAATAAATAAATAAAAAACAACTTAGTATATAGTATAGTTTTGAAGTAGTAGGTGTCTTGGGTTTTGGTCCACCAACCTCCTTTCCTTTTGGGGAAAGGTCCATGTTTTTTGGCAGGGCTGCCAATGTACTGAACCCTTCACCACCACCACCAAGATGGGCACTTGATCCAAACTAATTTAATTATACTTTCTCAGACGGAGTTGAATCTTGAGCAGAACACAGATACTGACTTGCGTGATGGCCCCAGCCAAAAGAAAGAGCCCTGAGTTCCTGCTCTTCAGATGGCAGAAGCAGATGTTCCTGCCTTTCTCAAAGTCTGCTGGTTTAGCTCTTTCTTATACTGTGTGGGCCGCCTGGCTTCCCCTCCCAAAGATTTTGTTGATCAAATTAATCTGTGTTGTTTTCTGTTAGCCTGTCTAAATAATATGCTAATTATAATAAACTCTAAACAAGCAGTAAATAGACATTTTTCATGGTGCTTTGAAATGTGAATAGTCTATAGAGGGGGTTGATCTGGATGACCTATATTTCTTAAAATTATGGTTTCTTTTTAATAAAAACTTTTTATCCTGTAGCAAACAGAGAAATTCAAGACCATTCCACTGATCAGTTATTCCCAAAGAGACATTTCTGTGTCTTAATACTTGGAGCCTCTTTCAGCATGCTGAGTGTTAGGAGAGCTAGAATTACTTGAATGTAAATGTCTCTAACATTATATTCTCTTTGCTGTCTCCCTTCATTACCATCCCTTCCACCTCCATCCTCACTAAAATGAAAATATAAATTACAATAGACACCTCGGTGGTGGTATGTAGACAGGACCTGCAATATTTATTGGATGACTGTATACTTCCTTGGGAATTTTTTAAAATGCAATCTTTTTTCCCACTATTGAATCACTGCCCATGTAGAATCTGCTATAGAATTAATAAAGAAATGAATAAACGTATTAAGTAAAATACTGTCATAGCTTCATAGAACATAAATCATAACAGCTCAAATGTATATGCTGCTTACATTCCATGGAACTCAAAATATTTCACATATGATCTCACTTAGTTTATAACATCCCTGTGAGGTAGGTAGATAACCTGTGGTATGTAGTACCTTTACCCTGCAGGTCTAGAACATTCTGTGCACACTTCCTTATTCCACCTCCTTAAATTCTTATGAGGTAAGGAAGACAAGGACCAACTTCCTTGCTTTTAAGTGATGAAAATGGATAACTCTACAGGAACAGTGATTTGCCTCCTGTCTAACTGCAGTTTGGCCACAGATGTAGATATTGCAGGACCCAAAGCATGTCCATTCAAACCACTATAAAGAAATGAGAAGACAGTGAGATCAAAAGGAATGAAGAGTGAGACAGAGGTAGGGAGGAAAAGAATGGTCACTTCAGCCTGGAATCCTACCACCATGGTTTCAGAGGACAGAATAGCTGCTGTTACTTCTGACATCATTTTCACTTCACACTGAAAGCACAATGATAGGAAATATAGTGGTCCAGGGGCAAGGCAAGAGGTGATGTCTAAGTTAATTTCCATTACTTCATACATTCTTCAGTAGTCATGTCACTTTTGGACCTCATTTTTCCAGTGTTTAATTTCACATGGAATATCATCCTCTGAAATTCATGGTTTCTGATGGGAATTTGGAAAGAAAAGGACAGAATTGCTGGGGATAAACTGAGCCAAGTTTCTTCTAGCTTGTGGCCCATTCAAGTCAAAGTGATCTGAGATTGATGGCAAAGGATGAGAGAAATCAAAATACATTTTCTTTCGCTTTGATAACAAAGTTGAAGTTAAGTGATGTCTCCTAGTGTAGGTGAACCACTCATTTCAAATGTCCAGGAACTTTTTCTCCCTGTTTCCTCTGCTTCTTTGCAATCAACTCCACTGTGCCCTATCCCTTTAGACCTTACTCTGCATTGCATTTTTGGCAATAGGAAGAGTATATGTTTAAGTGTTTTTAAGTCATTTTCCTAATATCTGAGGATGTGGAAAAAATAGCAAGCAAACAAGAAATAAACCTTACTGCTCCAAGTAAGAGCTTAAACTGGGCTTCCCTGCTGGCTCAGTGGTAAAGAATTCACCCACCAATGCAAAGAATACAGGTTCAATCCTTGGGCTGAGAAGATCCCCTAGAGAAGGAAATGGCAACACACTCCAACATTCTTGCCTGGACTCAGTTATTACATACATATATTCTTTTTCATATTCTTTTCCATTATGACCTATTCAATATTCAATAAGATATTGAATATAGTTCCCTGTGTATCACAGTAGGACCTTGTTGTTATCCATCACATATATAATAGTTTGCATCTACTAATCACAGACTCCCAATCCTTCCCTCCATTTATCCTCTTACTTGGCAACCACACCTCCATTCTCTATATCTGTCTATGTTTGTTTTGCAGATATGTTCATATGTGTTATATTTTGGATTCCACACATAAATGATATCATACCATATTTGTCTTTCTCTTTCTGACTTACTGCACTTAATAATAATATCACTCTCTAGGTCCGCTCATGTTACTGCAAAGGGCATTATAATATTCTATTGTGTGTGAATGTGTAATAATATCATATAATTTTGTGTACGATATGTGGGTGTGTATACACACACACATATGTTGACATATATATGCATGTATATACTGCATCTTTATCCATTCATCTGTCAAGGACATTAGGTTGTTTCCATGTCTTGGTTATTGTGAGTAGTGCTACTATGAACATAGGAGTACAAGCATTTTTTTCAACTATGCTTTTGTCTGAGTATATGCCCAGGAATGATATTACTGGATCATATGGCAACTCTTTATAGTTTTTTGAGGAACCTCCATACCATTTTCCATAGTAGCTGCACCACTTTACATTCCTACCAACAGTATAAGAGGGTTCTGTCTTCTCTGCACCTTCTCTAGCATTTATCATTTGTAGACGTTTTAATGATGACCGTACTGACTGGTGGAGAAGGAAATGGCAACCCACTCCAGTATTCTTGCTTAAAGAATCCCATGGACAGAGCAGCCTGGCGGGCTACCGTCCATGGGGTTGTGAAGAGTCAGACACGACTGAAGCAACTGAGCAGAGCACACCACATACTGACTGGTGTGAGGTGGCAGCTCATTATTGTTTTGATTTGCATTTCTCTAATAATTAGTGATAATAAAAATATTTTCATATGTCCACTAGCTACTTCTATGTCCTCTTTGGAGAAATGTCTTATTTAGGGCTTCTGCTCATTTTTTGATTGCTTTTTTCTAATACTGAATTGTATGAGCTCTCTGTATATTCTGGGAATTAATCCCTTGCCAGTTTGCATCATTTGCAATTTTTTCTCCCAGCCTGTAAGTTGTCAAAATTTTTGTCTTATTTATGATTTCCTTCACTTTGCAAAAGCTTATAAGTTTGGTTAGGTCCCATTTGTTTATTTTTATTGCTTTGGGAGATTGACATAAGAAAACAATGGTACGATTTATGTCAGACAATGTTTTTCCTAGGAGCTTTATGGTATTTTGTCTTGTATTTAAGTGTTGAAGCCATTTGAGTTTAATTTTGTGTATGATATGTGGGTGTGTCCTAGCTTCATTGATTTACATGTGGAAAAGACTCTGATGCTGGGAGGGGTTGGGGGCAGGAGGAGAAGGGGACGACTGAGGATGAGATGGCTAAATGGCATCACGGACTCGATGGACATGGGTCTGAGTGAACTCTGAGAGATGGTGATGAACAGGGAGGCCTGGCGTGCTGCAATTCATGGGGTCGCAAAGAGTTGGACACGACTGAGCGACTGAATTGAAATGAACTGAACTGAACTGAACTGTCCACCATTCCCAATATCACTCACTGAAGAGATTCTTTTTCTCATTGTATATTCTCACCTCCTTTGTTGAATATTTAATTTTCATAGGTATATGTGTTTATTTCTACCCATTCATCCTTTTTATGCCTATTTTTGTGCCAATACCGCACATTTGATTCCTGTAGCTTTGTAGTATTGCCTAAAGTCTGGGAGATTTATGCCTCTTGCTTTGTTCTTTTTCCTCAGAATTGCCTTGGCAATTTGGGGTCTTTCATGCTTTTACATAAAATTTTGGATTATATACTCTAGTCCTGTGAAAAATGTCATGCAAATTTAAATAGATAATACATGATATCTGCAGATTTCTCTGGGTAGTATGGCCATTTTAAAAATACTAATTCTTCTAAGAGCATGGCATATCTTTCCATTTCTTTGAATCACCTTCAGTTTCATTTATGAATGTTTTATTGTTCTCAGCATAGAAGTCTCACCACTTTGGTAAGGTTTGTTCCTGAGTATTTTGTCTCTTCTGATGTAATTTTTAAAGGTTCTCTTGTTTGCATTCATTTTCTGATATTTCCTTGTCAGTGTAAAGAAACACAACCCATTTCTATATACAACCTCTTCCCTACCAATTTTTCTTGTCTGATTTTTGTGACTAAGACTTTTAGTACTATGTTAAATAGAAGTCACGAGAGTAGTAATTCTTGTCTTGTTTCAGATTTCAGTGGAAAGGCTTTCAGCTTTTCACTGTTGAGTATTATGTTGGCTGAGCATAATAAGTAGCTTTTATTATGTTGAGATACATTCCCTCTATATCCACTTTTTAAATAGTTTTTATCATGAACAGATGTTGCATCTTATCAAACGCTATTAAGATGATTGTATCTTTTCCTTTGTTCATGTGGTGTATCACACTGATTGATGTGCATATGTTGAAACATCCATGTGACCCTGGGCGAATCCAACTTGGTCATGGTGTATGACCTTTTGTAATGTGTTGTTGGATTCAGTTTGCTAATATTGAGAATTATTGTATCAATATTCATCAAAGATATTGGCCTGTAATTTTCTTTTTTGGAAGTGTTTTTGGTTTTGGTATTGAGGTGATACTGTCTTTGGAGATGTTTACTCCTCTTTAGCCTTTGGGAAGAGTTTGAGAAGGATAACTGTAAATTCTTCTTTCTACTGTCTGTAGAATTTCCTGGAATGCCCTCTGGTCCTGGGCTTTTGTCTGTATGGTATTGTATTTTTAAATTACAGTCACTTCCAGTGACTGGTCTGTTCAAGTTACCTGTTTACTTTTGATTCAGTTTTGATGGGCCATATGTTTCTAGAAACTTGTCCATCTTTTCTTGGGTGTCGAATTTGTTGCCATATAATTGTTCACAGTATTCTCTTCTGTTCATTTTGCATGTCTGTAGTATCAGTTGTGATTTATTCTCTTTCATTTTTATTTTATTTATTTGGGTTTTCTCTCTTTTCTTCTTGATGAGTCTGGCCAGAGCTTTGTCAATTTTGTTTACCCTATCAAATAACCAGCTCTTAGTTTTATTGATTTTTTTCCAATTGATTTTTTAAATATCTATTTTATTTATTTCCTCTCTGATCTTTATTATCTCCTTCCTTCTGCTGATTTTAAATTTTGGTTGTTATTTTTCTAATTCTTTTATGTGGTGGTTTAGATTATTTATTTGAGATTTTTCTTATTTCTTAAGAAGGCCTGTTTTGCTATGAACTTCCCTCTAAGAACTGCTTTTGCTGCCTCCCATAGATTTGGTATGGTGAGTTTTCATTGTCATTTGCCTCAAGGTATTTTTAAATTTCTTCTTTGATTCTCCATTGACCCATTGGCTTTTTTAGTAGCATGTTGTTTAGTCTCCATGTAATTGTTGTTGGGTTGTTTGTTGTTATTGTTTTTAATTTCTTTTTCTGTGGTTGATCTCTAATTTCATAACCTTGTGATCAGGAAAGATGCTTGAAATAATTATTATACTCTTAAATTTTTGAGAGTTGTTTTGTGCCCTGTATGTGGTCATTCCTAGAGGATATTTCATGTGCAATTTAAAAAATGTGTATTCTGCTTTTTTGCCATGTAATGTCCTGAAAATATCAAGTAACTCTAGCTGTACTATTGTATCATTGAGGATCTCTGTTGCCTTATTTTCTGTTTTAAAGATCTGTCCATTGATGTCAGTAAATTGTTAAAGTCTCCTACTATTATTGTATTCTACCAGTTTCTCCTTTTATGTCTGTTAGTATTTATTTTATGTATTTGAGCACTCCTATATTGGGAACATATATGTTGATGTTTGTAATATCCTTTCCTTGTATTGGCCCTTCTATAATTCTTTACAGTCTTTGTTTAGAACTCCATTTTGTCTTATATGAGTATTGTGATCCCTGCTTTCATCATTTATGTTTGCATGAAATATCTTTTTCCATCCACTCACTTTCAATCTATATGTACCTTTTACCCTAAAGTGGATCTCTTACAGGCAGCATATTGTAGGCTCTTTTTCTTTTATCTAACCTGCCACCATGTGTCTTTTGATTAGAGCATTTAGTCCACTGACATTTAAGGAAATTATTGTTAGATATGTATGTATTTCTATTTCAAAACTTTTTTTCCCTTTGATTTTATATTTCTTCTTTGTTCCTTTCTTTTTCTTTTTCCTTTTGTGGTTTGAAGGTTTTCTTTTGTATTATGCTTATGTTCTCTTGTTTTTGGTTTTTGTGAATCTATTGTATATTTTTGGTTTGTGGTTAACCTATTTTTCAAGTGTAGTAACCCCTTCCTATATCTTCTTGCCTTAGACTGGTAGTCATATAGGCTCAAACACATTCTAGGGAAAAAAAGAAAAAACTGCATTTTCTTACTCTTTTCACCCACATTTTATTATTTTATATATATATTTTATATTTTTTATATTTTACATCTTCATGTTCATCCTCATTGTGGTTATCATAACTTTCATAGAAGTCTACTTTTTATATTTTTTTCATCTGCGTACTGGCATATTTAAGTGATTTACTACCCAGTTGTGATTTTTTATTTGCTATATAGTCTTTCTCTTTTTCTATCTAGAGAAGACTTTTCAATAGTTACCTTAGAATAGGCTTGTTGCTGCTGCTGCTAAGTTGCTTCAGTCACGTACAACTCTGTGCGACCCCATAGATGGCAGCCCACCAGGCTCCCCCACCCCTGCGATTCTCCAGGCAAGAACACTGGAGTGGGTTGCCACTTCCTTCTCCAACGCATGAAAGTGAAAAGTGAAAGTGAAGTCACTCAGTCATGTCAGACTCTTCGCGACCCCATGAACTGCAGCCTACCAGGCTCCTCCGTCCATGGGATTTTCCAGGCAAGAGTACTGGAGTGGGGTGCCATTTCCTTCTCCGCAGAATAGGCTTAATAGTGTTGTATTCTTTTAGTTTTTGCTTTTCTGAGAAATTCTTTATCTTTCCTTCTATTCTAAATTGTAATCTTGCTGGGTAGAATATCCCAGGTTACAGGCTTTTCTCTTTCAGGACTCTGAATATATCTTGTCACTCCCTTATGGCCTGCAATTTTTCTGTAGAGAAATCAGCTGATAACCTCATGGAGGTTCCCTCGTAATTAATTCTTCGTTTTTCTTTTGCTGCCTTTATTGCCATTTTTATCATTATATGTCTTGGTGTAGGTATATTTGAGTTTATCTATTTGGGACGCTCTGGTCTTCCTGTTCCTGGATATCATTTTCCTCCCTTAATTGGGAACTTTTCAGTCATAATTTCTTCAACTATATTTTCAATCCCGTTTTCTCTTTCTTCTCCTTCTGGAATCCCTATTATGCATAAATTGGCACACTTTATATTATCCCATAGGTTTCTTACATTGTTTTCTCTTTTTTCGTTTGATATTCTATCTGCTGTTCTGATTGGGTGATTTCCATTATTCTGTCTTTCAGGTCACTTATTCGTTCTTCTGCATTATTCATCCAGCTATTCATTGCCTTTAGTTCAACTTTCATCTCTGCAAATGAATTTTCTAATTTTTCTTGGGTCCCCTTTATAATTTCTAGCTCTTTTTAAGAGTAATTTGCATTTCTGTTGATAGTCTTTCTTAATTTCAGTATTTTCATTATCTCCTATTTAAAGTGGTGTCTGGGAGCTCATGTACACCTGTGGTGGATTCATGTCGATGTATGGCAAAGCCAATAGAGTACTGTAAAGTAAAATAAAGTAAAAAAAATAAAAAATAAAATAAAGTGATGTCTATTAGACTGAGGAGGTCTGTTTCATTGTTCGATTGTTCAGGGGAATTTCTTGATCTTTTAATTGGGAATGGTTCCTCTGCTTCTTCATTTTACTTTTATTTCTCTTGCTTTATGAGTTTAGGAGAAACAATTATTTACTGTGGTCTTGGAGGGCTATTTTTATGTGGGAACATCCCCATATAGCCTGTTTGGGTTTAATATTTTTGGCACAAAGGCTGTTTTTAGTACGGATGCCTGCCACCTCTCTTCTCAGCGTGTGCTGGCCATGTCCCCTTGATAGGAGGTGTAACTGGTATTGGTGGCCAGAGCCTGCAGTGAATATTGAGCAGGGCCTCCTCTTTGCTGTTTGGTTCTCACGGTCCTGTCAGGGACAAGGTCTGTTCCCTAGCTGTTGAAGTGGAGCCCGTGAGATCCATTTCTGGGCTGCTTTTGATGTGTGGTGTGCAATCGGTGGGCTTGGAGCTCTTCCACTGGGAGAAGAGCCACTGAGCATTCCTCTGCCAGAGCTGTTCCCCGTTGACTGTACTGTTTTGACACCTGTCACCTGTTGTGTGGGCTCACAGAGTACACTGCTGTTTGCACTGCCCTTGACCCTGTCTCAACCTTGGGAATGCTGATAAGCAGCCCTGGTATCCCTCAGGCATTGTTTTCACAAAGTCAGCAGTGCAAATCCACAGAAGTCAGGTCCTAAGACTGTAGTAGTTGCACACCCGGACCTGCCCTAGGAGCTTTGGAGGTGGCTCAGCCCAGCCCCGACACGCACAGGATCCCAAATCCCACAGCTGCTATGGCTACACCGGTCCCAACTGCAAGAGTACCCATTGTCCATTCAGATGTCCTGGAGGCATTAAATTTACAATGCCTGGCCCAGGAGGAACTGGCCGAAGTGGCAGCTAGGATTGTCCCCCCAGAACCGGTAGAGGCAGGGGCCACTTCACAGAGCAAAGGCTGTAATGGTGGCTTGACCCTCCCTTTATGTGCTCGTAATGATGGAGCTTCACTTCTATGGTGGGCCCAGGGCTTCTCTGACAAACACCTCTGGTTGCTGCAGTACCACACTCCAGTCCCTTCAACTGTCTCCTTACAGCCAGCAGCAGCCCTCTCCCTGTCTGTCCTCTGAACCCTGAGTTCCGTCACCAAGCCCCTACCCATGCCAGCAGATGCACATCTCGGGCTGGAGGAACCAGGAGCTGGCACGGACTCTCTGCGCAGGTCTTTCTCTGTTCTGCCCATCACCAAGAATTGTTGTGTTCTCCTCTGATCCCATGATACTTCTTTTCTGTCCTGCCTGATCTTCCCACCAGGGGCCTTTCCAGGGTGTAAACTTTTCTTGTTTTTCAGCTCCCTCCCAGGGGCACAGGTCTCATCCTGCTTCCACTTTCATTTTTTTCCTATTGTCCCACCAAGTTACATAGAGACTTTTCCTGTCCTTTCAGGTATGTGAGGTCTTCTGCTGATATTCTGTATATGTTCTGTGAGAATTTTTGAAGATGTGTCTTTGATATGTTTATGGGAGGAGATGAGTTTCCTGTCCTGGTCCTGCTACTCTGCCATCTTGGTTGGATCCCCTTATTGGGCTGCTTTTAAAAATTAAATCCACTTTCAAAAGACAAAGATTCAATTTCCACTTGCAGCCAAGATGGACTAACAGAGATTGAATTATCCTCTCACCCTCAGTTTGAGGCATCTTCCTCTCTCAGTCCTCTACAAAAGAGAAGGCAGGGGGTAAACTCTGACCTGGATTGCCTATTGTCTGTGGTTTGTCAACACTATAATGAAATATTTGAATCTACAAGAAATAGTAGTTATGGTCTTAAGATCTCTGTCATATTTTCTCCATCAAAATTTGAATCTTTTCAGAGGACAGTGGTGCTTAGAATATCACTCTTTGCAAAAGCAAAGCAAGCGTATGTTTCAAACTACTTTCTTAATCTTCCTAGCAGTTACAGAAAACCATGAAGGAACTTTTGTACCAACTAACTTCTCATACTCTCAATAAAGAGAAACTGACACAGAGATTTTTGTGAAGTGCTTTTGAACTAAAAACATCATCATAAGCTTTTATATGGTTTCTTTATCCTTGGACCAAAAATATATCTTTGCCAAACTAAGACGAGAAAAGTCGACTCTCCATAACAAAAGCAAAAGAAACTTCATGTGGATCTGTAAGGAAAAAAAAAAAAAAAAATTGCTGAATGAGAAAAATGGTCATTTGTCAAATGTGATGTGGAAGCTACCTTGGTGAATCAGGTACCTATTTCTACTATCGAAGAATGTCATGTGGAATAGTTTGTTCTAGGATCAGAAAAGAGCCTCTCCAAACAACAAATAGAGTGATAAAAAACATTTCCTTTAGCCAGCTAGCATGTCTCTAAATGCATTTGTACCTGGTTTTATCTATAAAGAAGAGTGGACATTTTTAACTCAGCAACCAATGCGCTATAAGTAGTTACATAAAACCTTCTTGGCATGGACTTTTGAATCAAGAACTAAAGTGAAATTAGAGGAATATAGAAGTTGTAATGTCTTCAAACAAATTAGGTTTTGACTCTATGAAGCATATTGTTTTTGCTTCGCTGAGATCACTCCATATCACTCCTATAATTTCTTACTCCCTATTCAGCCCTCACACCCTACACCTACCTCTTTTGACTTCAGTGGCCAGTGCCACACACTCTCCTTCGAGGTCTTTCCTCAGGCTACTGAAAGCACTGCTTTGCCAAATAAAGTAGAAGAACGTTCTGGAAGTGTACTCCCCTGTCTTCCTCCACCTTCACTGTGTGAAAAGTGTCAGTCACTCAGTCGTGTCTGACTCTTTGCGACCCCATGGGCTGTAGCCTGTGATGCTCCTCTGTCCATGGAATTCTCCAGACAAGGTACGGAAGTGGGTGGGCATTCCCTTCTCCAGGGGATCTTCCCAACCCAACGATGAAATCTGGGTCTCCTGCATTGCCGGCAGATTCTTTTACTATCTGAGCCCACTAGAGAAGCCCATAGCACTAAGCAAATATCTAGTTGCTATCAAACTAGACAGTCCAAGTTTTTTGCCTAGGATAAGGCACTCTGAGGATTCAAAATGCCCCAGAGCTGTTCTTTGGGTTCAAGGTGAAGCCAAGAAAGACCCCGCCCGAATCCCCACCCTTGCTTGGCCTGCCTCCTTCCCTGCCCTGTCTCTCTAGTTTCTCCTGGAAGTACCTCCTTCATAAATCACCTGGCCCCAAATCTTCTTCTCTGAGGCTGTTTCTGGAAAAACTAAGCTAAGGTAGTAGCTCAAACCACTAATAAAACCATGCCATCTGCATTCCTTACTGATCTATAATGAGTCATCTATGTGTACATGCAATGCTCAAAAACAGAATTTTTCTGAATTGATTTATATTAACCAACTAAAATTTTACATAATTTGTTAATCACCTTCATAAACCTCTCCCTCAAAGAGAATCTAAAACTAAACATCATCCTAGTGAATGTGAATATAAGTGGAAAGTTAGAAGAGTACAAATAAGATGTAAAATAATATTTAGGTTTGCCGCAGTTTTGAAGCCTCTTCACTGAATAAAAATTAAGTCAAATTCTTCCAAGTGATGTATTTTTTAAATAGTCTACAAATTATTTCATTAGGTCCCTTGAAAGACATTTGGCTCCTTTCAAATTAATATAGCAGTTGATCACCTAATAGGGTTTAATTTTGATAGAGGACACAGTATGGAAAGAGAGAAAAAGTCATGATAAATAGGAGCAGCTTTGAAAATGAGTAGTAAATGTTTTTTGACCCACTTCCAACTCATTAAAATCTTTCTGAATCCAACCTAAATCCTTGCCTCAGAACCTTAATAGCCTTTAGTCAGAAAATTGAATTAACTTTTGAATTTAAGTTGTAAAGGTCAAAAGGAACATACTTCTAATGACAAAGGAAATTAAATATGTGCTAGTTCATCTTCTATTGTTTAATACCTAATATATCATTTATCTGAAAATGAGAGGAAGATTCTTTTTTGTGCAAAATAATGCCCATTTTTAACTAGAAAAATATGGTTGTGTTCCTTTTAGGTTAATTCTATCTCCTTTCTTTGAAAACCAGAGAAATATTTATATCTAATATGAGTTACAGTTTGAAATATAGGTTATCTTATATACACGCAAGAGAAAATTGGAGAACAGTAGCAGTAATCCCCCTTAAGGTAAATCCAAAATATAAACCCCTTCATTCATTCCACAAAAAGTAGGTACCAAATATGTATCAAAGACATGTATGGTCCTTTTGTTCATGGAATTTGGTCTGAAAGGGTTTTTTCCTCAGTTTTTTTATCGTATTTGACTTTTCAGTCCAAAATTGACACTGTTGCTCAATCCATTCCTCTTGAAAGGATCTTCTCCCTAAAGTCAATTTCTAGAGAGAAATGAGACCTTTGAAATATTCATCCCTCCTGATGCCCTCCCATTTTTCCTAGTCTCCTTCTGCATCTTTCTTTTGTTCATCTCTAAATGTTGACTTTCCCCAATAGTCAGTTCATGTCTGGCTGTTTACTTAGCTTCATCCACCCCCCACAAGCTGCTGACACCACACAGCCATTTCCAGGCTGTATTAGTCTATGCTCTAGAGGTGTATTCTCAACTGTCCACCACTCCACCTGGATAACCCAGAAACCTCAGACTCAAGGTATCCTCTTTCTTGTCATCAAAAAGTATGTAAAGGAAAAAATTCCCCTTCCCTACCTTCCTAAGCCCATAAAATTCAACCCATTAACGACAAAACCTAGCTGCCTTAAATCAGAAAATCTTTTATCTGGACTACTTTATATAGTACTCAGCTGGTCTTTTGTTCTCTAACCTCTCCTTCCCACCTTTCTGCCAAGTCAAAAATTGTGTGGTACAACCTAAATTATCAGTTATAGATCAGATATGAACCACGTCAATCTTCACTTTAAAATCCTCATACTCCCTTGTTAAGTTACAGCATAAAATCCAAATTCCTCACTACAGTACACATCTTCTTGCCCATGCCTCTATGATGGACATGTAGGTTGCTTCCATGTCTTGGCTATTGTAAATCCTACTACGATGAACATTAGAGTGCATCTATCTTTTTGAATTACAGTTTTATCTGAGCCTGTGCCCAGTAGTGGGATTGCTGTCATAGGGTAGCTCTCGTATCAGTTTCTCATGGAACTTCCATGCTATTCAACAACTACACTCCAATAAGAAATGTTAAAAATAATCAATACAGTGCACAGTGCTTTCCAACCTCATTCACTCTGGCTTGTAAGATTCCTCTCCGTCCGTCTCTATCACCCATTCAGCAGTACTGAGATCACAGGCGTGGTCAAGCCTGTGTTTTCGTCCATATAGCTCTCTCTTCCTGCCCTGCTGCCCTACACCACCTTGTACTTGACTCATCCATATCGCTGAGAGCATCTTAAAAATAGGCACTGATTTCTATTCATTTTTGTACCTTCAGAACCTAGCTGAGTACAGGATTCTCATGGATGTTCAATTGAAATTGAATTCGAAACCACTTACAATGTGGTTTACACTCTCCTTTTCTGTCTCATCTCCAACTTTTCACCCAGTTCACCCAATTTTCTAGTCATATAGACTATTCATCATGACTGAACAAGGCATGCTTTTTCATACTCTAAGCTCCTTGTTAAAAGCCTATTCATCCTCCAAGAATTAACTCAGTTATAGACTAATCTACATTCTAGATGCATATTTTCCATTGTGATGTGAGGGTTTCTGCATCTTTTCTCTTCAGACATACCCAGGTAAAATTAATTATCATCCTTTTCAACAACTAATTATTCATAAAACTTACCAAATTAAATCATATATATATATATATATATGTCTTGATCTCTCCTATTGAATCATAAGATATTTATCTTGTCTCATTTGTGTCTCCAGCACCAAGAATATTGCCTGGGAAATTAAACTTAAAAACAGATTAGTTGGGGCATTGGGTTCTCAAACACATAGTTCATTAGTTTGGCCGACATTAGAATTTCACGGGGAACTTTTAAAAAATACCAGCGACCCTGTCCCATCTCCCAGTAGTCTTGCTTAACTGGTCTGGGAGAGATGCAGCACTCGTATTATCGGTAGTGTTCCATGGCTGATTGACAGGGAATGTTGGCAGGGTATGGCAGTGGGCAGCCCTAGAGACATGAGAAAGGGTCACATTATAGAGCGTGAACGCCAGCTCAAGGCAATTAAGGACTAACTTGCTCTGGGACCACATCATCCCTCACCATGGACTCTCCAATTGGTCGAGAATCTTGGGAGACTGAATGACTGTGAGTTTTCCATGATCAATTCTACAGTGTCCTGAGGACCACTTACCTTTCTTTAGTCAATAGACACAGTACTAAAAAGCACTCTCTCCCATCCTCTCTCTCTTTTTCTCACAACTCACTTGTTGCAAACTCAAACAAGTATTTCCTGTCTGCTTATGGGAGTATTGGCTTTTGTCTCCATGGAATATTTTAAGCACTAACTTGGGTTCTCAGTCCTCTTTCCCTACATTAGCTCCTTCACCACCACAGTAGTCACTTGATGACCCTCACTTACAGCCTCAGATCTGCAGCAGCTTCTGAGTCATTTTGACAAGGACAACAATAATTGCAACAGCTCCACCCTAACACTTAGCAGGCTATGGCATCCTGCCGCAAGACCAAGCAGCCAAAACATTAAGTTCTAGGGACATGCCCCCAAGACTGCCTCAGCATCACTTACGACTCACGCCTCCCCCACAAGGCTATCCTATCTGATGGCATCCCATTTGCCCTAGGAAGGACAGATCAATCTCATGGGACCACTGATCCTGCCTTTTTCCTCCCACTACTCCAGTCACTGCCCTGCAGACCCCATATTATGCTGTGGTCCATCAGCTTCATCCTGCCCTTCTCTTCTCTGCTTTGTGATGCTGAGACTAGGACTCTGCAGCCTCCATTTCTGTTTTGCTGGCTGGCTCTGTTAGACTCTTCCAAGAGGGCTGCTGGAGAAGAACACAGGCCTGATGAAGGGGAGAGTCTCCTGCTTCCTGCGCACTCTCCATGGGCTTTCTGTTCCTGACAGCATCGATCAGCCATGCCTCTGCTTCACCCTGGCAATTAATCCCAATTAACAGCAAATCCAGTTTGCAGTTTGTTTGTTTTTTCCCCAATCATATGTGCCTGCTCAGAGACACCAGCAGCAGCTTGTGTCTTCTCTTTAGAAACTCAGGTCCCAGGTCCACAGGGTCCCTCCTCTGACCATCCAAAAACCAGCCCCCTCCTCCAAGCTTTAAGTTGTAACAACTCCGACTCCTCCCTTCACGTTCTCAACCTCTCTCAGCCTCAGGGTTGACGGCTGCTCCCTGCAGTTGTTACCTTGGAGATAACTTCAGGTTGTCTTTTAGCCTTGTCAATGCTTCCATCATTAATTAACAATTCTTTATGTTAAATTCTCACTTTGGGGGGAAAAAAAACCAGTGTGATTCCTTATTTTGATTGCACCCTTTTATTACAGGCCTGGCTCAAACAGGCATATTTGCCTGAATTATGTCTCAGCTAGTTCTGTGCCTTGAAGCTCTCAGCTATCCTCATTGGAGTCTGCCTCTGTAACATGAACAAAAATGTTTGAATTGTAATATTCTATCCACTAATGATGTAGTTATAGTCATATACTATGGACTATTTGGCTTGAATTTTATTTTCAAAATAATAATATTAGCAGTTTACATTTTTAAAGAATAACAAATATAGCAAATAGACAATTAGCTCTTATAAATGTCCATGCATCTTCAAATTTTCCAATACTGTCGCCAACAAAAAGTACCTGGCTTCCTTGGCATCTGGGGTCAAATGGAAAAGGGTGAAGTGCACAAAATGTGCATGCCAAAGTGAGTTAAGCTCCCTCTCCAGCTAATCAACTCACTCTTATACCATGTTTTTAATAGAGCAAATGATGTAAAACTCTCAGAATGTCTTAACTTGCCATTGATTTTTAGATTCATTCAAAGGCAGTTGAATTTTCAAAGATAAACATAAAACCATCTACTCAATGAACATGAATTTGAGCAAACTCCAGGAGATAGTGAAGGACAGAGGAGCCTGGCATGCTGCAGTCCATGGGATTACAGAGTCACACACAATTAAGTGACTGAACAACAAAAAGACTTAGCACTGCTATTTATTTAGCACTTAATGCATGATTATCACTGTACTTCAGTTCAGTTCAGTTGCTCAGTCATGTCTGACTCTTTGCAACCCCATGAATCGCAGCACGCCAGGCCTCCCTGTCCATCACCAACTCCCGGAGTTCACTCAGATTCACATCCATCTAGTTGGTGATGCCATCCAGCCATCTCATCCTCTGTTGTCCCCTTTTCCTCACAGTATCTTAATACTGTACATACAGTATTTTATTTAGTCTTTACAAAAATTCTAGAAATAAATCATATTATTATGTTTCTTATTATAGATGAGAAAACTGGGACACCAACAGGAAAAGTAACCTGCTGATCGCAAAGAACTTGTAAGTAACAGAAGTGGGATTCTGACTATAGAGCCCACATCCATTGGCCATCCTTAATATGTTAGCTCTGCACACACACTTGGCTTGAGAATGCACCTCTTGTGATAAAGATTACACATTGTTTTTACCAATCAGATGGATAATTGTTTGCTTTTACAATGCTTAAGGAATTATTATCATTATATAATCCTTTCAAAATCTTTTATGATTTTGGATTGTAAACCTACTTTATTGTATATTACAGTTCCCAGCTTATGAAAGTTCACTAGCAAATCATAGCTTTTTAATGTAATGTATTTCCTAGGAGGAATTAAATTTCCTGGGCCAGTCCACAAAACATGTGAAATTGTTCATCACATTTTTAGCAGTAAAATTAAGTAGAAAACAACAGAATTGGCTTTTCCTTTTAAAATTATAGAATATACTTTTAAAACAATAAGCCCTTTTGAAAAGCTATGGAACTCAGCAGGGCTGTAAGAAGGCCAGGTATCTTCTGTGGGGGTGCGGGGGGTATAGGACATACACATGAAATGGGAGAGGACAGAAGTTACTCTGCCTACAAAGCCCCCAAGAGGGAAAATAACCATGCTATTATTCCCTATCTACCTGTCTACCCACCCTACCATTGGCATAGAGTATGTTCTTCCCTAAGGAAAAAGGAGGTAAACTGGGGGTCATAGGCCTAGCAGATAAATTTATCAAAGAGCCATATCACCAGCCAGCCATATAAAAAGAAGGGCATCAAAGTCAAGCTTAAAAGGGGAAAAATTGGCTCTGTCTCAGGTCCAGGAAGGTGATGGGTGTGAAGTAGAAAGGAAGTTCCTCTGAACAATTTTGTTACCAAAAGTCAAGTGATAGGAAGAGGAGGTACTTTAAAAGAAGTACCTTTAGCTGTGATATCATCATAGATAAAAGCTATGAAATAGATGAGCTGTAGGTACACTGGGTGTATTGTTGGGACCATTCCTACACAATTCTTTCAAGAATCACAATTATCTTTGGCTTCCCTTATTTAGTTGTTTAGATAAGATCTTGTTTCCAGGGAGACTCTTATTCAAAGATATTTTTGGCAAAATGCTACCAGTAAGAAATGAATCTAAATTGTTTAATTCTGAAGAGACTTTACATTTTTCCTCTTTTTAATCTTTTAATTCATGTATTCATCCTGTCAGCAAGAGTTCATCATAAAACATCTGTGGGGCACTGTCCTAGGTGCTAGAAGATACACCAGAGAAAAAATACTGCTCCAAAGAGTTTATGTCTTAGTTTTACAATCATTTGAGAGTCATCTGAAAAGTATTTTTAATAAAGTGGCAAAGGATAAAGGATGCCATCCAGATAGCTACAGTATTATCTGTCTTTGAAAGAAAATATGGATTCCCAGATAGATCAATAAATTTTCCTTTTAAAGTGATATCAGGCAAATGTGACTTGTACAGTTTTTATTTGGCCTTATAGTTTTTGGCTTGCACATGTTTAGGCCACATAGAGCTATTGTTTGAAGCACAAAGATAATGGACAAAGTAGACATAAGAAAGGCAAAGTGTATACCATAAGCAGAGGTCTGCCCTGACATTCTGCAAATTTCCTCCTATTTAAACCAAAAGCTGAAACTTAACCTTTAAATGTGTTTTACAGAATTTAAGAAATCTATAACTCATCGACTAGGTTCCAAATATTGTCAGCTGAACATATATCAGGAGACGTCTCAAAGTTTGTTGAAAGTTCTTAATTCAGGGAATAAACATGAAACATAGGTTGCTACTGAGGAAATTGTCCGACAAGCCATTAGAAAAAAGAATACAATGCTCCAGAAAAGGAAATGCTAAGATGTCAAAACCTCCTTCAAACAGAATCTTAAGGCTAGAGTCCATCTATGCTGAATAGATTGAAAGAACATTGAAAGAAGATGACTCCAGCTTTTAACAGCTGTTTTTCTCTAAAGTAGATAATACAAGCCTATGAAATAAGCTATTAGATAATAAAATTTTAAGTACAATCAAATGGTAAAATTCAGTCTAGAAACACTAGAAGTGAAATCTAATAAAAGTTGATTAATTTTTACTCTGTTAATTCAGAATTTCAGATAGTCTCATAAAAAATAAACTAAAGTTACCTCTTTGGTAATTTGGGGAGAAAGATCTTCTAGGTCAATATTTCTCAGTGTTGATGTTCATAGGAATCATCTGGGGATCTTGTTAAGTGCATTCCAGCAGCTTTGGGGTGGGGCCCTGAGTGTCTGCATTTTTACTGACTCCCTGCCGGCCCTTTGGGGCTTCCCTGGTGGCTCAGCTGGTAAAGAATCTGCCTGCAGTGCAGGAGACCTGCGTTCAATCCCTGGTTTGGGAAGATCCCCTGGAGGAAACGGCTACCCACTGCAGTATTCTGGCCTAGAGAATTCCATGGACTGTATAGTCCATGGGGTCACAAAGAGTCAGACACGACTAAGCGACTTTCACACACTGCTAATACTTCACTCCCAGTGCACAAAAGTACTTTGAATAGCAAGGATTTGAGAAAATTAGTATAAGCCAAACTGTACAGGGAAGAGCAAACCAAGAAAAAAACATACTTCCACAATATCATTGGAGAAGAAATTGACTACTTACAAATGAGTCTTTGCTGTTCATTAAAAATAATTTTGGTAGGAGTTCTACATGGTAACGTTCTATAAGCAAATAAGTGGAGTTCATTCACATTGTCAAAAAATGAAAACAAAAAGAGAGTTTCTTTAGAAATACTCTATCCCATTTTAATTCTAATTTCATTCATTTCTAGTGCTTTCATTTTAGTTAATGAATATGTGGAATTTTGACCACTAAAAGCAAAAGAAAATGATATCTTTACCCATCTTCAATTCTTCTTGGGTTCATTTTCCCAAAGAGTTTGATAATTTCCCCACATATTTACTCATTTACTCAGGAAAAGTATACACACAAAGAGAAAAATACTGCTAAGAGCAAGTCCTAAAGTAACTAATTCAGAACAGATTCTAAGATGAGCTACTCCCACTCCAACCCAACCTGGTAAGATAGATAAACAACAAAATTGTTAAGGTAAATATTATGACATAACACTCGCTATAAATATAAAGCATCAAAAGCTCCAAAGTAGTATTTTCATGGGTCACTACCATGACTGACAATTATTAATAGTTGAGGTTGTCCAGAAACCTTTGGTGTGCCTTGGTGCCTACCACATTGCTGAAGCTAGAGAAGTAAGAATGAATGGTGATTGCACTTTCCTATTTCCAGGGAGTGTAAAGATATATGAATTTTGTGGGTACCTGTCTTTAGTCTCCAATGACGATCTTGTTTTCTGTGGTAAATGAATAGAAGCAGCGGCCAGGAGGACAGAGAGATATATGCAGTGACAGGAGCGTTCAGGACGGCATAGGATGCCGCAAGACAGAGTGATTTCTGGGGAAAGAAACAAAAGGTACAGTTCCCTTTTCTCCATATCCTCTCCAGCATTGATTGCTTGTAGATTTTCTTTTTTTTTTTTTTTTTTCATTTTTTTTGATGATGGCCATTCTGACCAGTGTGAGATGATACCTCATTGTAGTTTTGATTTGCTTTTCTCTAATAATTAGTGATGTTGAACACCTTTTCATGTGTCTCTTGTCCATCTATGTCTTCTCTCAAGAAATGTCTATTTAGATCTTTTGCCCATTTTCTAATTGGGTCATTGGTTGTTTTGATATTGAGTTGCATGAGCTGTTGATGTGTTTTAGAGATTAATCCCTTGTCAGTTGCTTCGTCTGCCCTCTCGCACTGTTGTTGGGAATGTAAATTGATACAGCCATTGAGGAAAACAGTATGGAGTTTCTTTAAAAAACTAAACATAGAACTACCGTATGCCCCAGCGATCTCACTACTGGGCATATGCCCTGAGAAAAACATAGCAGAGAAATTCACTTGTATCGTGTTCTCATGCTAACTGCAGCACTATTTATGGTAGCCAGGACATGGAAGCAACCTAAATGTCCATCAACGAATGAACAGGTAAAGAAGATGTGGTTTGTTGTTGTTTAGCCGCTCAGTCATGTCTGACTTTTTGTGACCCCATGGACTGTAGCCCACCAGGCTCCTCTGTCCATGGAATTTTCCAGGCAAGAGTACTGAAGTGTGTTTCCATTTCCTTCTGAATATTACTCATCCACAAAAAGGAATGAAATTGGGTCATTTGTAAAGATGTAGATGAACCTAGAGTCTGTCATACAGAGTGAAATAAGTCAGAGAAAAACAAATGTTATATTACTATATATGTGGAATCTAGGGAAAAAAATGATACAGATTAACCTATTTGCAGGGTAGGAATAGAGACAGATGTAAAGAACAAACATGTGGACACAGTGGGGAAAAGGGAGGATGGGACAAATTGGGAGATTAGGATTGACATATATACATGACCGTGTGTAAAGCAGAAAGCTAACGGGAGCCAGCTGTACAGCACAGGGAGCTCAGCCTGGTGCTCTGTGATGACCCAGATGCGTGGGATTGGGAAGGAGGTTCAGGAGGGAGGAGATATATGTAAACATATACTCAGTCCATTGTACAACAGAAATGCAACATTGTAAAGCAATTCAGTTCAGTTCAGTTGCTCAGTCATGTCCAACTCTGAAACCTCATGAATTGCAGCACGCCAGGCCTCCCTGTCCATCACCAACTCCCAGAGTTCACTCAGACTCACATCCATCGAGTCAGTGATGTCATCCAGCCATTTCATCTTCTGTCATCCCCTTCTCCTCCAGCCCCCAATCCCTCCCAGCATCAGAGTCTTTTCCAATGAGTCAACTCTTCCCATGAGGTGGCCAAAGCACTGGAGTTTCAGCTTTAGCATCATTCCAAGAAATCCCAGGGCCGATCTCCTTCAGAATGGACTGGTTGGATCTCCTTGCAGTCCAAGAGACTCTCAAGAGTCTTCTCCAACACCACAGTGCAAAAGCACCAATTCTT
>SJYV01017460.1:0-13584 GCA_006410875.1 Neotragus pygmaeus | reverse complement strand
AAAAAAAGAAACAAAAGATAGGAAAATGAAGGAAAAAGTGAAGTGTACAAATGCAATATTAAAGCGGTAGAAAAAGAAAGCAGAAAGGAAGGAGATACTGAGAAGTTAGAAGCACTTTCAAAGCCAAACTTTTAGCCACATAAACTGCCTGCATTGGAGCCTGGAGAAGGAGAATTTCCCACATATAATACTGGTATCACCCAACATGACAGACACGTTCCTAAGCACAAGCATGGGATGGAAAGTATTTTCCTGTTCTGAAGATGATTAAACAATCAAACAATAATTGACTACCCTACATCAGATGCCATGTTTGCTAAGCAAGAATTCTTTTACCTATAGGGAAAAAATTAAAGCAATCTAACAGTACAAGCACTGCAATAAACTTGGCATTTGTATTTCTCATTATAAATGAATTAAGTTGGCATGGATGGAAAAAATAGAGGTGAGGAGGGGCAGAAAAGGCAGAGGGAGAGCCCTGCACCAAACCACAGCTTGAGCGGTCCTTCTTGAGAATAATTGGAACCCAGAAACCAGGATTCATCAAAGTTTCACCTCGGTAGACCCAGCTGCACAAAGTAGGAGCTAAATTGAATACCAGATGAACAGAATCAGAGCAGAAGTCAAAAGAAACCTACTGAGCATAAGAGAGGAGTTTGAGAGGGAGACAAATAGGGGGAAAATGACACAGAGATCAAAATCAGAAGGCAAAGAGAACGGAGACTGGAGAAGAAAGCGTAGCAGAAAGCGAGCTGTAAATAAGGACGGACTGCAGAGCATTCTTTTTATGCGGGTCTCCGTGAGATTCCTCAGGCTCAGAATGAACCTGAAAGGAGAACCCCAGTCCTAACACTTAGGGGTCTTTTATTCCCAGCCTACTGACTACCGAGACTTCACAGGATATACAAACCCCTTCCAGCTGGCATGTGCGGCTGCTCTGGCGTGTGCAGGGGAACAGAGTCGTGACTCTCCAGGCTTGCCTAGCTCTGTGTCTCTCTTGACTCCAGTTCAAGTGCTAAGTCTGTTAGAAAGAACACTGGGCTGTGCTTAGTCACTCAGTTGTGTCCAACTCTTTGTGACCTCATGGACTGCAGCCCACCGGGCTCCTCTGTTCATGAGGATTCTCCAGGTAAGGATACTAGAGTGGGTGGCCATGGGAAGATCCCCCGAAGGGGATCCAACCCAGGTTTCCTGCATTGTGGGCAGATTCTTTACCAGCTGAGCACAAGGGAAGCCCAAGAATATTGAAGTGGGTAGCCTGTCCCTTCTCCAGGGGAACTTCCTGACCCAGGAATCGCACCAAGGTCTCCCGAATTGCAGTCAGGTTCTTAACCACCTGAGCTACCAGGGGACCGTATGAAAGTAGATCAGACAGAAAAGCAACTAAGGCCCTTAAGATGCCTTGTGTCATGTTGCCCGTGTTCTAACAACTGAAATCATTGTTGCATTTGGAAGGGTGGGGTCTGTTTCAAATAAAAGAAAAAGAAGTATCCAGGGCTATTAGGGTGTTTCTTTGAGCCACGCTCTTCCAGGAAGTAGACCTTCCAAGAATTATGCTGGGAATTAGAAAAGGTCCTGCTCTCAGGATAATTCACACTGCTACTGCCTTCTCTCATCTTCGGTAAGGGGCACTCATGACTGATGTTCCTTAAAGAGGGAAATAAAGAACTGCCTCAACCCTTAGCATGTGAGCGCTGATGGGTATTTCTGGAAGTTCCTCCGTGTTTTATTTTTTCTCAGTAGTTCAGTAGTTCTTACTAGTCACCAGAAACCCACCCCTGAAGACATCAGTTTCTGCTCACGCCCCACCCTCTCATCAACAATGCAAGCTTATGCTTTGATCAATCTTTGTACCTCTTGTTAGTAACTACTATCTGCTGGTGAATTGAAAATACGGGTCCTATTCAGTCCTGAGAAAGACATTTCCTAAAAATGCACGAAAATAAAATACTCGCAGAAGCAGAGTGTTCTTATAAATCTCAGTATTTATGTCTTTAATACTCACCAAGTTGCCTGATACTAAAAATAACACTTGATCTTTACAAGCACAAATGACAAAGTCAACAATGAAAACCATACATAGGTCTCAAGGGAAAAGTTGCAAAGACAAATGAGAACTCTGTTCCCTAGAGATTTTCCAAAGCAGAGGTGTGAAGACAGGAAACGTTTTCTTTGACCTCTGCCTGTCTTATTTTCCTAGCCCTTCTACCATGGTGCCCACTTCCTCCCAGTTTCCCTTGTCTACCTGTAATCACTGCCCAGAGTACATCACACAGTTGGAGCAGTTCAGCTTGGGTAGCCCTTCCTCCAGAAATTTCCTATCTATATGCAGGATATGGGGCGACAATAAGGCTGAAATCAACACAGCCACCGACAAACAAAATTCTGATGAAACGAAGTGTCCCAACCTCAGCATAACAATTGTATGCTACAGAAGTCAGAATAGTGTTTACTCTTTGATGAATAGTTATAGACTGGAAGGGGGATGAGCCTCAGGGTGTGGAGAGGTGGTTTCCTAGGTATTGAAAATTTTGTTTCTTGATCCAGTGCTAGTTCCACTGGGTATTTTCAGTTTGTGAAAACCCACTGAGTAAAACACTTAGAATATATGGGCTTTTAAAATATGTTATATGTTATAGAACATGTTAAAATAGAATGACCTTCAGAATGACACAGTGCAGGAGATTGAGAGGTTCAGAACTCAAGATATAATCAACATAACCTTGGTATTTTAAGAAAACATATTCCAAACAAAAAGTGGAATAACATTTGACGATGTTATTAATACAAATCTCTTATAAATATTATTTAAAATATTTTACAAAATATATTTTTCCTTTTTGGGAAGCATCTTTGAAAAAGGTTTTCACCATTTCTGAATGGGCTTTCAATGGCTCCGTCTGAAAGGTATCTGTTGGGCATCCAGTGTTAAAGACTGTTGCTTCCACTGCAGGGGGCAGAGACGCAATCCCTGATTGGGGAACTAAGATCCCACATGCCTCGCAGCATGGTCAAAAAATAAAATAATAAATAAAAGGTGTCTGTTGGAAAGGAGCTGAGGAATGTCACCAGCACTGCACTGTCCCAAGAATATGACAAGCACAGCAAAATCAGGCCATTATGGCTGCAGGTCACTAGCTGATGAGAGTGCTTTCCCGGTGGCTCAGATGGTAAAAAGCTTTCTTGCAACACCAGAGACTCAGGTTCAGTCCCTGGGTTGGGAAGATCCCCTAGAGAGCGGGAACGGCTACCCACTGCAGTATTCTTGCCTGGAGAATTCCATGAAATGAGGAGCCTGATGGGCTGCAGTCCATGGGGTTGAAAAAGAGTTGGAAACAGCTGATTAGATCATCAGTCTCATCAGTTGATTGGATCATCCAACCAATACTTGCTCAGATTCCATACTTAGCAACTCAATCATAGAGAAAAACTTAATTTTATTGCTGTAAGTGAAAAAATGTTATACTTTTACATATATCTCTCTGGAGTCACAAACTTTTTTTTTACAATCTGTGAACACTTTCTTGTGTGTGTGTGTGTGTGTGGACAGTTTCTAATCCAAAAATAATAACGAAACTCTTCAGTTCAGTTGCTCAGTCGTGTTCAACTCTTGGGGACCCCATGGACTGCAGCACTCCAGGCTTCCCTGTCCATCATCAACTCCCAAGCTGACTCAAACACATACCCATCAAGTCAGTGATGCCATCCAACCATATTATCCTCTGTCATCCCCTTCTCCTGCCTTCAGTCTTTCCCAGCATCAGGGTCTTTTCCAATGAGTCAGTTCTTCCCATCAGGTGGCCAAAAGTAATGGAGTATCAGCTTCAGCATCAGTCCTTCCAGTGAATATTCAGGATTGATTTCCTTTAGGACAGACTGATTTGATCTCCTTTCAGTCCAAGGAATCTCAAGAGTCTTCTCCAACACCACAGATTACTTTTGTCAGCAAAGTAATCTATCTGCTTTTTAATATGCTGTCTAGGTTTTTAATTGCTTCTCTTCCAAGGAGAAAGCATCTTGTAATTTCACGGCTGCAATCACCATCTGCAGTGATTTTGGAGCCCAAAAAACAAAGTCGGTCAATGTTTCCACTGTTTCCCCATCTATTTGCCATGAAGTGATAAGACCAGATGCCATGATCTTAGTTTTCTGAACATTGAGATTTCAGCCAGCTTTTTCACTCTCCTCTTTCACTTCCATCAAGAGGCTCTTTAGTTCTTCTTCACTTTCTGCCATAAGGGTGATGTCATCTGTGTAATGAGGTTATTGGTATTTCTCCCAGCAATCTTGACTCCAGTTTGTGCTTCATTCAGCCTAGCATTTCGCATGATATATTCTGCATAAAAGTTAACTAAGCAGGGTGACAATATACAGCCTTGACATACTCCTTTCCCAATTTTAAACCAGTCTGTTGTTCCATGTCCAGTTCTAATTGTTGATTCTTAACCTGCATATAGATTTCTCAGGAGGTAGGTAAGGTGGTCTGGTATTCCCATGTCTTGAAGAAATTGCCAGTTTGTTGTGATCCACATACTCAAAGGCTTTGGTGTAGTCAATAAAGCAGAAGTAGATGTTTTTCTGGAATGCTCTTGCTTTTTCAATGATCCAACGGATGTTCGCAGTTTGACCTCTGGTTCCTCTGCCTTTTCTAAATCCAGCTTGAACATCTGAAAGTTCATGGTTCAGGTACTGTGGAAGCCTGGCTTGGAGAATTTTGAGCAATACTTTGCTAGCATGTGAGATGAGTGCAATTGAGCCATAGTTTGAACATTGTTTGGCACTGCCTTTCTTTGGGATTAGAATGAAAACTGACCTTTTTCAGTCCTGTGGCCACTGCTAAGTTTTCCAAATTTGCTGGCATATTGAGTACAGCACTTTCACAGCATCATCTTTTAGGATTTGAAATAGCTCAATTGGAATTTCATCACCTCCACTTGCTTTGTTCGTAGTGATGCTTCATAAGGCCCATTTGATTTCACATTCCAGGAAGTCTGGCTCTAAGTGAGTGATCACACCTTTATGGTTATCTGGGTCATGAAGATCGTTTTGTATAGTTCTTCTGTGTATTCTTGCCACCTCTTTCTAATCTCTTTTGCTTCTGTTATGTCCATACCATTTCTGCCCTTTATTGTGCCCATTTTGCATGAAATGTTCCCTTGGTATCTCTAATTTTCTTGAAGAAAATTGCTCATCTTTCCCAGTCTATTGTTTTCCTCTATTTCTTTGCACTGATCACTGAGGAAGGCTTTCTTATCTCTCATTGCTATTCTTTGGAACTCTGTATTCAAATGAGTGTATCTTTCCTTTTCTCCTTTGCCTTTTGTGTCTTTTCTTTTCACTGGTATTTGTAAGGCCTTCTCAGACAACCATTTTGCCTTTTTACATTTCTTTTCCTTTGGGAGGGTCTTGATCACTGCCTACTGCACAACATCATAAGTCTGTCCACAGTTTAGGCACTCTATCAGGTCTAATCCCTTGAATCTATTTCTCACTTCCACTGTGTAATTGTAAATGATTTGATTTAGGTCATACCTGACCGGTCTACTGGTTTTCCCTACTTTCTTCAATTTCAGTCTGAATTTGGCAATAAAGAGTTCACGATCTGAGCCACAGTCAGCTCCCAGCCTGGTTTTTGCTGACTGTATAGAGCTTCTCCTTCTTTAGCTGCAAAGAATGTAACTAGTTTGATTTTGGTATTAAACATTTGGTGATGTTCACGTGTAGAGTCTTCTCTTGTGTTGTGGGAAGAGGGTGTTTGCTATGACCGGTGCATTCTCTTGGCAAAACTCTGTTAGCCTTTGCTCTGCTTCATTTTGTACTCCAAAGCCAAATTTGCCTGTTACTCCAGGAATCTCTTGACTTTCTACTTCTGAGTAGTGTTTATAACTCCCCAAGGCGTGTGGCCACCAAAATGGGACACAGAACAATCCTTCTGGAAAAACATGTCCAACAAAACACTGGGACATGTTGTTCCCTGCCTGGGGAGATGTGTAGGCTGGATCCCTTTCTCTTTGGGGAGCTGCCTGCTTTCTCCATGAATGAGAATGTGTGAGACTCCTACTGTGCATCAGCTATAGCAGAGTGTCATATTGAAGCAATGAAAACACGTTTTGATATTCAGAGTGATTTTTAAATTTTTTAATACAGATATAATCAACATACAACGTTATATTCATTTCAGGTACACAAAATAACGATTTGATATTTGTATACATTTCAAAATGGACACCACAATCAGTCTAGCGAACATGTCACCATTCACAGTTACAGAATTTTTTTCTTATGATGAGAACTCTTAAGATTTTATTTCTTAGTAACTTTCAAATATGCAGTAGTGCATTATTAGCTACAGTCACCATGCTGTGCCTATTGGTCACATGTGTTAGAACGGTGAACATCAAAAAGACAAGAAGTAACAAGTGCTGGTGAGGATGTGGAGAAAAGAGAGCCCAGTGTAATGTTGGTAGGTATACAAACTGGTGCAGCTGCTGTGAAAACAGTATGGAGGTTCCTCAAAAATTAAAAATAGAGATACTGCAAGATACAGCGATTCCAGTTCTGCATATTCATCAGAAGAAGGTGAAAACACTAAGCTGAGAAGATACGGACACACCCATGCTCCCTGCTGCATTGTGTGTGCTCACCAACATACGCAAGCAACAGAAATGTCTGTGGACAGAGGAGTAAAGAAACTGAGATACACACAGAAATATTATTTAGCCATTAAAATAATGAAATCTGGCCATTTGTGACAATATGGATGGGCCTGTAGGGTATTACACAAAATGAAACCAATCAGAGGAAGACAAACACAACATGATCTCACTTATAGGTGGAATCTAAAGAAAGGAAAATGACTGATCTCTACAGAGAGCAGACTGGTAGCTGTCAGTGGTGGAGAGAAATGGGTGAAGGGAGTTAAGAAGGTACAGAGAGAGCTTATGGTCAGTTCTCCGAAAAGTCGTCAAAGAGATTTGTTATAAACTTCACACCTCTTGAACAGTCACTATACTGGCAGTACTTTAGGCTCCAGAACTTGAATAGGTGTTTTGTACCAGTCTTACATCCAGGGAGCCTAACACACTTCATAATACCCATCAATTTAATGGGATTTGATAATTCTGAGGAAGAATCACAAACCACTGAGAGGGAGAAGCACCTGCTAACAATTGTAAAGGGACACATTGAAAAGCAATTTTAAATATTTAAAATACAGAAGGTTTCACAATTCATCACTCATATGTTTATATGGTTTTAAAAGTACAGTCTATTTTTTTTAATTTTACTTAACTCATTTTTCTTTTCCCTCAATCTTCCTCGTGCTCTGAAATGGAAATATTATAGCTTACATATTTCATACAGACATTTCAAATATGAATTTCCATTCAGAGGAAATCTTGTGCCTTCCCATTGAGGAGACTATCTAGCATCAAGTCTATATCATTATTTGAAACACACCTAAAATGTTCTGCCATGTTGATCATATACTCCTCAGCAATCATGAAGAAAACTTTCCCAGAAACTTTATGTCCAGCATTATATTGTTTTAATTTCACATTTTCTCATACTTTGTTCTTCTACACTTGACAAGGAGAAAATATCAACTACTCTCTTGGAGCAACCTTGGAAAAATACATAAGAAATCAACATCATTATTAAAATGATGCCTGGACACAAGTTGAAGTCATTCACACCAGGAGATGAAGGAAAAAAAAAGAAATAAAAATATTTTATTTCAGTGTCTTGAATTTTCATTTTTCTTTTACCTTCAGATACAACTAACCAAACTTTTTACCTAGAAACCATCTCCACCCAATAATCTCACCCAGAATACAACTAACTTCCCTGGGTGATGTGNGATGAAGGGAAAAAAAAGAAATAAAAATATTTTATTTCAGTGTCTTGAATTTTCATTTTTCTTTTACCTTTAGATACAACTAACCAAACTTTTTACCTAGAAACCATCTCCACCCAATAATCTCACCCAGAATACAACTAACTTCCCTGGGTGATGTGATAGACCAAAGCCAGACTGAAGAAGCAAGGGAAAAGATGAAATGTGCAATCTCATATCTTTAAGTAAAAGAGAAAGAGAAGGGAAAAGTTCCCTAGCAAATTTACAGAGCACATGGGAAAAAATAAAATGTAGCATTCCATTCACATGCAAAGTTATGCCCAGTAATCTCTACCCTGAAGCACAGACTTCTTTTTTCCCTAACTACTCTAGCAATCATTCTTTTGACACAATAATCATGAATGAACGTTTTTTTATTTTATCAAAAGATTTTTTTTTTCTTTCTGTCTACGTAAATCAGCTAATTCAAATTATGAAATTGCTCATGGAACACAGTGGTTCTCAACCAGAAACAATTTTTTTTTTCCCCAGGAGACATTAGACAATGTCTGAAGATATTTTGGGTTGTCACAACTTAAGGAAGGGAGGACAGTGTTATTAGCATCTAGTGAACGGAGGCCAAGGATGCTACTAAATATCCGCCAATAAATAGTGGAGCCTCCTCCCACTCCCACCTCCCCAGAAAGAATTACTGGGGCCANTTTTTATTTTATCAAAAGATTTTTTTTTCTTTCTGTCTACGTAAATCAGCTAATTCAAATTATGAAATTGCTCGTGGAACACAGTGGTTCTCAACCAGAAACAATTTTTTTTTTCCCCAAGAGACATTAGACAATGTCTGAAGACATTTTGGGTTGTCAACTTAAGGAAGGGAGGGCAGTGTTATTAGCATCTAGTGAACGGAGGCCAAGGATGCTGCTAAATATCCGCCAATAAATAGTGGAGCCTCCTCCCACTCCCACCTCCCCAGAAAGAATTACTGGGGCCAATAATTCTTAGTTATTATAATTATAATGACAGTAAATATTCCTGCTCATATATCTACCTAGAGAATGTGTGGGGAGCTTGCATGCAGTGGACGTGGAGATTGGGATGCCCAAATCCCCTTCAAGGGAGACACTGTTATCCTAGTTGCTGGGAATGCTGTCAGCAAAGGACCCTTAGTTGACAGCTTCTTCAAGATTTGCCTCAGTGGCAGAGACCCTCCTTAGCCAAGGCCAGGCTCTTCCAAGAGTGGACCACATCCAAAGACTGCTTGCAGCAGTCATTTAAAGGCCTGACCGTTTCAGCTTCCCAAGGGATAACTCTGATAGGAGAAATGCCAGAGCTCTCCTGAGAGGTCTGGCCAGCATTTCTATTCAACTTTGCCCTCTGCCCATATCTACTTCCTTCCACACTTATTGACCCCTGATGTGTATCCTTCACTCCAGTCTCTGACTCAGCATCTGTTTCTGGAGAACCTGACCTGGGACAAGGCTCATTTGGATGGGAAGTTTCTGAGCAAAAGAAATTTGGTGGAAATAGATTCCCCTAACTGTGAAGAAGGCTGCGCACCAAAGAATTGATGCTTTTGAACTGTGGTGTTGGAGAAGACTCTTGAGAGTCCCTTGGACTGCAAAGAGATCAAACCAGTCTATTCTGAAGGAGATCAGCCCTGGGATTTCTTTGGAAGGAATGATGCTAAAGCTGAAACTCCAGTACTTCGGCCACCTCATGCGAAAAGTTGGCTCATTGGAAAAGACTCTGATGCTGGGAGGGATTGGGGGCAGGAGGAGAAGGGGGCAACAGAGGATGAGATGGCTGGATGGCATCACTGACTCGATGGACATGAGTCTGAGTGAACTCCGGGAGATGGTGATGGACAGGGAGGCCTGGCGTGCTGCGATTCATGGGGTCGCAAAGAGTTGGACATGACTGAGCAACTGAACTGAACTGAACACTCCACGTAGGAAATTACCAGAATATTTATGGAGCCCATGAAAACCTCTTGGGAAGAATCTGAGAGAGAAAATCAGGGGACATTGGTTTTGTCTTAAAGCAGAGAGGACTATGCTACAGCAGCAAGTTTAAAATACCCTAGAGATGTTAAAAAATGGCTCATCTAGAGTAAAAAATATTAATGTAATTTTTAAAACCCATAGTGCCTTCTGGACAATGACAGAAGACTTCCTCTGAATTCAGTCATGAACTTTAAAAACAAACCATAAAATGCAGTGCTGTGTTGGTGAAAAAGAAGATGGGAGTTGAATCCTGAGATTCCAGACTGCTCTTCCTCACCTCTCACTGTTACGAGTCCAAGTTCGGTTTGCTTGCCACACAACAGGCCAATAATCTGGAAATGGGGTGTTGAGGCAAGGAGTAGCAACTTGATTCAGAATGCCAAATAGCCCAAGAAGATGGTAGACTGGAGTGCTAGAGAACCATCTTATTAGGGTCTTGAGGCTAGTTTCTTTTATAGAACAGAGAGGGGGAGGAGGTGAGGAAATAAAGTTAAAAGGCCATAAGTCTTATGAAATATCTTTTGATTTGGCCAGCCTTGGGGCAGGGATGCGGAGTGGGGGTGTTAATTTCTTCTTTCCTCCAGCTATTCACAGGTGGGCAGTGTCAGGGTGTTTCCCTGTGAGCTGAACAAAGGCACTTTAACATTCAAGCAAGGGGCAGGGTTCCCTGAGACAGGCCATTATGTATGCTTATAGCTATCCCAGCTGAGCTATTTCAATTCCTAAAAGATGCTGCTGGGAAAGTGCTGCACTGTATATGCCAGCAAATTTGGAAAACTCAGCAGTGGCCATAGGACAGGAAAAGGTCAGTTTTCATTCCTGTCCCAAAGAAAAGCAATGCCAAAGAATGCTCAGACTACCGCATAGTTGCACTCATCTCACACGCTAGTAAAGTAATACTCAAAATTCCCCAAGCCAGGCTTCAACAGTACCTGAACGGTGAACTTGCAGATGTTCAAGCTGGATTTAGAAAAGGCAGAGGAAGCAGAGATCAAACTGCCAACATCCATTGGATCATTGAAAAAGCAACAGCATTCCAGAAAAACATCTACTTCCTCTTTATTGACAACGCCAAAGCCTTTAACTATGTGGATCACAACAAACTGCGGAAAATTCTACAAGAGATGGGAATACCAGGCCACCTTACCTGTCTCCTGAGAAATGTGTATGCAGGTCAAGAAGCAACAGTTAGAATTGGACATGGAACAACCGACTGGTTCCAGATTGTTAAAGGAGTACATCAAGGCTGTATATTGTCACCCTGCTTATTTAACTTTTATACAGAGTACATCATGAGAAACGCTGGGATGAATGAAGAACAAACTGAAATCAAGATTGTCAGTAACCTCAGGTATGCAAATGACACCACCCTAATGGCAGAAAGCAAAGAAGAACTAAAGAGTCTCTTGAGGAAATTGAAAGAGAAGAGTTAAAAAGCTAGCTAAAAACTCAACATTCAGAAAACTAAGATCATGGTATCTGGTCCCATCACTTCATGGCAAATAGATGGAGAAACAATGGCATCAGTGACAGACTTTATTTTGGGGGGCTCCAAAATCACTGCAGTTAGTGACTGCAGCCATGAAATTAAAAAACACTTGCTCCTTCGGAGAAAAGCTATGACCAACCTAGACAGCATATTCAAAAGCACAAACATTATTTTGCTGACAATGGTCCATCTAGTAAAAGCTATGGTTTTTTCAGTAGCCATGTACAGATGTAAGAGTTGGACTATAAAGAAAGCTGAGCACTGAAGAACTGATGCTTTTGAACTGTGGTGTTGGAGAAGACTTTTGAGAGTCCCTTGGACTGCAAGAAGATCCAACCAGTCCATCCTAAAGGAAATCAGTCCTGAATATTCATTGGAACGACTGAGGCTGAAGCTGAAACTCCAATACTTTGGCCACCTGATGCAAAAAATTGACTCCTTAGAAAACACCCTGATGCTGGGAAATATTGAAGACAGGAGGAGAAGGGGATGACAGAGGATGAGATAGTTGGATGGCATCACCGACTCTATGGATATGAGTTTGAGCAAGCTCCAGGGGATAGTGAAGGACAAGAAAGCTTGGTGTGCTGCAGTCCATGGGGTCACAGTCAGACATGACCGAGCGACTGAACTGATGGCTATAGACAGCATCCTTTTAGTCATTTTAGCAACAAAAGCAATGGAAAGCAAATGTTAAAGAAATAAATCCAACGTGGTGTTAGATTTTGTTCTTCACTGTTACATAATCAGCTAGACTGAGTCATCTCTGCCCTCAAATTCACATCCTTAAGAGGAGATCCATTTCTGATTGGCTGGAGGTTCCAAAACTCTAGTGGGACACGCCCCTCAGCACCTTAAAGGGAAACAAGCCATGAGCCACAAGGCAATGAACCACAGCTACTTTTCTGCACTAAATCATCCTAACATGGCTGAACCATAAAATCTCGATTTGCACAGATGATTTCCATCTGTGAGAAATAAAAATATTAAATGTATTGATTGTCAGGAGAGGATGGGCTGCAGAAACTCTTTGAAAGTTATTTGAAACTGAAAGAAGACTTTGCACATGATGGCATTCAAAGAACTGCATTTTATGGGTCATTGTAACTTGTGTTCTTATGAAAATTTATTTTTCAAACACTGTATTTTCTATATCTTTGGTTCAACAGGTAGGCATTTATCTTTGACAGATGACTCCAGCTTTTACAATGCAAAACACTTCTAAAAATTATATTTTAAATGAATCTTCATAAAAAATAAGCATAAGCTTTTGCAATTGCCAGTTACAAAATATTTAATGTCAGTGAGATATTCAATAAGTGAGTAGGTAATGATGAGAAGAAATGCACATGAATGTTTATTAAGCAGTGTCAACCATGCAAAACAAAAAAAAACAAAGATCTTTTAGCATGTAGTATCTTACAACCATCTCCAAAGCAAATCTGATAAATAAAAATCAATCCAGACTCCAATATTTCAATTGTCTTAAGTACTTTCCTTGACACAGTCATAAATGTAACCATAAACTTAACACTGTGGGGCTTGAGGTTCAATAGGGATAATATTTTTGCCAACATGCCTGACCTTACAGGGTCATAGGCATGTAAAGGCAACCCAGTGGAGACCTGGACTTCCCTAGTCCAGGGTGATGAGTAAGGGGTCCAGTTGGAAAGAAGACTGGACATATAAGACTATGTCTAAAGAAAATAGACCACCATCATAGAACCCAGATCCTACTAGAAAGGAAACAAGCAGAGGAACAAACAAGGAAACAAACGCTTTGCTGGGGACAGAGAACAAGAAGGCAACCATCCTAGAAAGGCTGCTATAGATAATAAAGAGGAAGACCTCACTTAAGAAATGGGAAAACTAAAGATGATAGCCTCTGAAAAGGTAAAGCTAGTCAGGAGTTTCTTATCAGGGAGTCTGAACAGCATGGATATACCAGATGAAACTAGGTCTCACTAACGTCATGGCATCTGGTCCCATTCAGTTCAGTTCAGTTGCTCAGTCATGTCCGACTCTTTGTGACCCCATGAACCACAGCACACCAGACCTCCCTGTCCATCACCAACTCCTGGAGTCCACCCAAACTCACGTCCATTGAGTCAGTGATGCCATCCAGCCATCTCATGCTCTGTCATCCCCTTCTCCTCCTGCTCTCAATCTTTCCCAGGATCAGGATCTTTTCAAATGAGTCAGCTCTTCACATCAGGTGCCCAGAGTATTGGAGTTTCAGC
>SJYV01017459.1:0-10502 GCA_006410875.1 Neotragus pygmaeus | reverse complement strand
ATGTCTACCCCAAATTCTCCAGGAGGCCTCAGGATGCACAGAGCTAAAAGGTCAGTAGCACAGCAGGCCAAGCTCTAGAAAGGAAATAAGAGAAAATGGAAAAGGTTGTGGCCTTCCCTGAGAATAATGGGAGGGTATCAAATTATCTCCATTACAGGCAGACTGGCAGAGTTGGTTTGTACCCTATGAAATGTGTTTACTCATTCATTCATTTAAAATACTTACTGAATGTCTACTATGTCCCAAGAGCCAGCGAAGAAAACAAACTTGAAGAAAGGAGGTAGGAAGGAGGCAGCTTTACCATAAGAGGTGATAAAGGTGTGGAAATTAAAACACACCAAAAAGAATAACAATAATCATTCAAAGTTGAGACATTCCTCCACAGACCCCCACAAGGAAAAGTTCTCCTACCCCGGCCTCGTGGACTCTCTCCACGAGCTCTGTGAAGTCCTCCACCTTCCCCTCAGTGTCTGGGTACTGGAACAGCACTCCACTGACATCTTTGCCGCTGAAGTCCATTTCATGGGGTAACTTCAGCTCAATGAGGACTCCAGAATACCTGGAAAGACAAAGAACAACCATGTTTTTGGTTTACAGGAAAAATCAAATTACCTACAGTTTCTTCTTCGTGACAGAGATTCCTATTCAGTGTCTTCCCCAGTGGCCCACTGCTACCCCACCCCAACATGCACACATACACCCCCATTCCACACCTGGCCCTTCAGTACTAACGGTGCTTCTCACCGGCTCATATGCATCCANTATATATTTGATTGGCAAGTATTTTTTCCCACTCTGTGGGTTGTCTATTTTTAATTTCCTGGTAGTGTCCTTTGGAACAAAAATTTTTAAATTTTGGTGAAATCCAATTTATCCATTTTTCAGAGCCTGAATAAGGTGAGGAGGACAGCACTTGAGGGTGATGTGATATGGAAGATCAGAACTCACGTGGGGCTAGAAGGACATCTGTGCATGAGAGTGGCTTAGCTCTGGGTGTTTGAGCCCAAGATGGGAGAAAGGGATCCATGCATGGGAGCAGGTATGGGGAGTCAGAACCTGAATGAGCTGTGAACTCACACAGCAGGCGGCTCTGTGCAGGTGAGAGCCCAGATGGAGTGAGAGGGCTTTCACACAGTGAGTGGGGTGGCCTGGCCTAGAGTACTGGGATCTAAGTCTATTGAGAAGGGTGTCTGCACAGGGAAGAAGACAGCAGAGATGATTGTATTCAGAAGGAATGATCAGATATTAGAGATAATGAGGGCTAATTTTCTCACTATTAGAGAAAGGATTAAATTATATTAATGGAAAGGATTCAGTTCATTTCAGTCGCTCAGTCGTGTCCAACACTTTGTGACCCCATGAATTGCAGCACACCAGGCCTCCCTGTCCATCACCAACTCTAGGAGTTCACTCAGACTCACGTCCATCAAGCTAGTGATGCCATCCAGCCATCTCATCCTTGGTCGTCCCCTTCTCCTCCTGCCCCCAAGCCCTACCAACATCACAGTCTTTTCCAATGAGTCAACTCTTCGCATGAGGAGGCCAAAATACTGGAGTTTCAGCTTCAGCATCATTCTTTCCAAAGAAATCCCAGGGCTGATCTCCTTTAGAATGGACNCACAGGAAAAACCATAGCCTTGACTAGATGGACCTTAGTCAGCAAAGTAACGTCTCTGCTTTTGAATATATCTAGTTTGGTCATAACTTTCTTTCAAGGAGTAAGCATCTTTTAATTTCATGGCTGCAGTCACCATCTGCAGTGATTTTGGAGACCCCAAAAAATAAACTCTGACACTGTTTCCACTGTTTCCCCATCTACTTCCCATGAAGTGATGGGACCAGATGCCATGATCTTCATTTTCTGAAAGTTGAGCTTTAAGCCAACTTTTCCCCTCTCCTCTTTCACTTTCATCAAGAGGCTTTTTAGCTCCTCTTCACTTTCTGCCATAAAGGACGTGTCATCTGCATATCTGAGGTTATTGATATTTCTCCTGGCAATCTTGATTCCACCTGTCACAAAGCCAACTTTAAAAGCTGCCTTTAACTCACACTTAAATAATATCACATGAAAAGATGTCAAAATTGCTAAATATTAGGGAATGGTGTTTGGTATCACCTCACACCAATCAGAATGGTGATTGTCAAGCACTCTACAAAGGTTAAATCTGCCCGATGCCATGAAGAAAAGGGAACCATCCACCTCCACTGCTAAAAGGAAAATAGGAGAGAGCCACTATGAAGGACAGTGTGGACGTACATCAATAATGAAAACGAGAATGAAATTAGAATATCCTTCAAACCATACACAAATATGAACTTCAGAGAAGATAAAGATCTAAATGTCCTGACGGATACTATGAGATTTTGAGGACAATATAAGGGTGACATGCTGCAACATAAATTCTACAAGTGTGCCCTGAATAATGATAAAAGAAACAAAACTAGGAAAACAGGACTGAATTAGCCTTAGAAGCATTTGCCCAACAAAGGAACCCTGAATGAAAGAGAAAGATAGTCCTCAGAATGGGAAAAAAAAATATTTGCAAACAAAGACATCCATAAGGAATAAAGACGATGGTTCATAGACGATGAACCATCAGTCAGCCATAACAAGCAGGAAAGAATGCCATGGGAGGCCTCAGGAAATAAATTAGGTATGATCATAGCAAGTGAGGTGAGGGAGACAGGGAGAGATATTAGCATAAGATATCACTTGTAGCTGGGATCTAAACAATGGATAGATGAACTTCTTTACCAAAGAGAAACAGTCTCACAGACTCAGAAAATAATCAATGGTCCCCAGAAAGAAAAGAAAAAAGAATAACACTGTGAGACAGGGAGTAATCAATTGATTCAATCTAACATAGGGAGGCTAATATTACTAAAAAACAACAACAGTCCATCAGGAACCACTGTATAAACAGGAATCCTAATCAACACTGTAACATCCTATATCGGCAAAGAACCTGGAAGAGAAGATATACACATCTATGTACAAGTGAATCAAATTGCTGTCGATTCCAATAAAAACAACAAATGCTCACAAACCTGTCATTCAAGTACATATGCCAATTCAAATTAGGGAATAAAAGCACAAAAAAGTAATCAGAAATGCTGGCTATACTCTCTTCAAGCCATGGTGACCTGGATGTTGTCACATCCCTGGAGCCTGAGCTGGTTTTTGTCCCAAGACTGGAGTGTCTCAGTGCAGACGGAGCTGGTAGCCTGGGGCTCGAAATGTGACCCCACTATGGACCTGGGTTGCCTCCTTCCCTATGCATGAGCATTCAATCTCCAGATGCAGGTGGANGGTTTTGGTCCCAAGACTGGAGTGTCTCAGTGCAGATGGAGCTGGTAGCCTGGGGCATGAAATATGACCCCACTATGGACCTGGGTTGCCTCCTTCCCTATGCATGAGCATTCAATCTCCAGATGCAGGTGGAACCTCCTGCAGAGAAACCAAGCCTACATCACCCAAGAATTGGTGTAGCCTCCAGGCTGGAACAGGTTGGCAAGGTTCCCTGGCCACTCTATATCCCCTAGGCTGGGGTTGCTACCTCCAGCCTCCATCCTTAGGGTCACCCTACCTACAGATAACAGTACCCTCTGCAGAGTGGTGTCCACAAACAGGGATGTGTCCTGGGGACCTTGGTTAAGGGAGAAGGATAAATGAGACTCAAGCCTTGGCACATTCCACTCTAGCTGACAATAAATGAACAGAGATTTCCGTGAACCTCAATGACTGAGGACCAGAGTAGGGCAGGAAGCAATGTTGTTTCCTTAGAACCATCTTCCAGAAAAACCACTTCAAACCTAATGCTGCTTGTCTCTTCATATTCACAAGGCCTGTGGGACTGTAAATTACCCCTCCCTTCCAGTCATGTCCTGGGAAAGATCATCAGACAGGAATTCAAAACAGGGCCACCTTAACAAGAAAACAATGTCAAGAGGTAATTGTAGTCACTCTGTACAGTATCGGAAAGCACATGAAAAATTCGTCCAGCTCACTATGTATTCAGTTCAGTTGCACAGTTGTGTCCTACTCTTTGAAATCCCATGGACTGCAGCATGCCACTATGTATTAAATNGTTTTGACTCCTGCATTGGGAAGATCCCCTGGAGAAGGAAATTACAACCCACTCCACATTCTTGCCTGGGAAATTCCATGGACAGAGGAGCCTGTCAGGCTATAGGCCATGTGGTCACAAAATATCCAACACAACAGAGCAACTAAACAACAACAAATGTCCCTTTGGCAAAAAGGTTCACAAGTGTTTTTATTTAGAAGACTTAGTTTCTTGTTTCTACTTGTACCTAATTATTACCCTTTTGTTTCTTTTTCCTCATTGTATATTTTTTAAAATTTAAACCAGTTCAAGATTGATTTTGCTAAATAAGGTTAGAATTTGAATTGGATTTCAGTGCAATTCTGATCAGGAAACATCACCGTTAGTTATTAGTGACCGATTATTTTTTATTCTATGCTCAGACTTTCATTTAGTACCATCTCTTTTTTTGCATTCTTAGAAGATACTCTGATCTCTTTAATGTTCATGTTTGAATGCAGTTTTTCTTTTCAACAGGCAGAACAAGAGAAGGAAGTTTTTTGTTGACCCCCGTTGCCACCCACAAACGATTGCTGTCGTCCAAACTCGAGCCAAGTAATTAATTTTATTTGTATTTTGAACTCGGGGATAATATTATGCTCATCTCTGTTGTTTCTTCCTCGTATTTCCAAAGTGATTGGAGGTGAAACTGGTTTAAATTGGGGTTGTTGAGTTTTATTTTCCCTCCTACTTTCTTCCCGTGATCTTACTGGTAAGTAAACCATGTCAGAATTCAAGGGAAAATACACAGTGGATTTGATTGCCTTTGCCTTTTATTAAGTTACCACATTGTTTTTTCTTCTTTTTGTAAAAAGAAGATTAAGAATATCAAAATAATTTCAACAGTGTTTTGAAAAGTTTGAAAAGCACAGACTAAAAGTGGAACTCTCACACACTGTCCTAATTTTGTATATACTCCTACGAACATGGCTCCTATCTGAAATTCCTACAAACGTGGCTCCTAGGAATCTGCATAATACCTAGGTTAGTACAATGTAGATGAAAGCACATTTTTTTAAATTGCTGTAATCAAATAAAACAAACACAGCACAGCTGCCACATGTGGGTGTGTTTATTTGCTTTTTCCTTGTGAAAGCTTTTCCCCTGAACCCATACCACCATTCCTTCAGAAGTGGTTTTCTAACATGATAGAAATTAGATAGTTACAAGAACTAAGGAAGGTTTTCTTCCTTGTCTTACTGAGATTTCTGTTCACCTAAGGCCAATTTGGCTCAGCTGGTAAAGAATCTGTCTGCAATGCCGGAGACCTGGGTTCGATCTCTGGTTTGGGAAGATCTCCTGGAGAAGGGAAAGGCTACCCACTCCAGTATTCTGGCCTGGAGAATTCCATGGACTTTATAGTCCATGCGGTCGTGAAGAGCTGGACACGACAAAGACTTTCACTTTCACTAAGACCCATCTAGGGCTTCCCTGGTGGCTCAGAGGTTAAAGCATCTTCCTGGGATGCTGGAGACCCTGGTTCGATCCATGGGTTGGGAAGATCCCCTGGAGAAGGAAATGGCAACCCACTCCAGTATTCTTGCCTGGAGAATCCCATGGAGGGAGGATCCTGGTAGGCTAAAGTCCATGGGGTCGCAAAGAGTCGGACACGACTGAGCCACTTCACTTCAAGACCCATCTATGGTCAAGGTAGTGATGGCTCTTCCATTACTGGCATTGGTTCTATAGCCATAAGAAGGCATGTTCCTGCTCTTGTCCCAGGAACATGTTCTGATAGGAAAGGGGGAGAGGAGCAGAAGGATAGAAGAGAAAAACAAGCTGAGCTGTTGGATGCATATGAGCCGGTGAGAAGCACCGTTAGTACTGAAGGGCCAGGTGTGGAATGGGGGTGTATGTGTGCATGTTGGGGTGGGGTAGCAGTGGGCCACTGGGGAAGACACTGAATAGGAATCTCTGTCACGAAGAAGAAACTGTAGGTAATTTGATTTTTCCTGTAAACCAAAAACATGGTTGTTCTTTGTCTTTCCAGGTATTCTGGAGTCCTCATTGAGCTGAAGTTACCCCATGAAATGGACTTCAGCGGCAAAGATGTCAGTGGAGTGCTGTTCCAGTACCCAGACACTGAGGGGAAGGTGGAGGACTTCACAGAGCTCGTGGAGAGAGTCCACGAGGCCGGGGTAGGAGAACTTTTCCTTGTGGGGGTCTGTGGAGGAATGTCTCAACTTTGAATGATTATTGTTATTCTTTTTGGTGTGTTTTAATTTCCACACCTTTATCACCTCTTATGGTAAAGCTGCCTCCTTCCTACCTCCTTTCTTCAAGTTTGTTTTCTTCGCTGGCTCTTGGGACATAGTAGACATTCAGTAAGTATTTTAAATGAATGAATGAGTAAACACATTTCATAGGGTACAAACCAACTCTGCCAGTCTGCCTGTAATGGAGATAATTTGATACCCTCCCATTATTCTCAGGGAAGGCCACAACCTTTTCCATTTTCTCTTATTTCCTTTCTAGAGCTTGGCCTGCTGTGCTACTGACCTTTTAGCTCTGTGCATCCTGAGGCCTCCTGGAGAATTTGGGGTAGACATTGCCCTGGGCAGCTCACAGAGATTTGGGGTGCCACTGGGGTATGGTGGACCACATGCAGCCTTTTTTGCTGTCAGAGAAAACTTGGTGAGGATGATGCCTGGAAGAATGGTGGGGGTAACAAGGTAAAACAGCTCATGCTTCTTTTACTGTGATTATGGTTTTCCCTGCTCCTTCTCTTGCTCACAAAGGTTGTTGATATCTCTTGGAATTTAAAGGGTCGTATTGAGTCAACTAAGGAAATACAGAACATAGAATCAGAAGAAAGTATATTTAGGATACTAATGTTTGGGGTATCAATGCTCTATCTACCCCCTAACCCATCCCAACACACACACACACACACACACACACACACCATTCTCCTATATTTAGCCCTCAAATGCCATGTACCTTTTCTCGAATGCCATGAATTTGTGCATATTTGGAAAAGCATGCATGCAATGTATAACACATTTGTACTGAAGTTATAGAAGTGAATTTATTTGGGTTGATGAAAGCCTTGAAAGACTGAATATTTTAGGTGTGTTCTATATCTAAGTAGTCTTTCTTGAAAGGATTAGCTTGCCATGTGGCTGTGTAAAGACAAGTGCAGTAAGAGGCTGTTATGCACACACTGAGTGTGACCCACATTGTTTCCTAGAGGCTTGCCCCTTGGCTATTTGAGTAATTTCCAAATGTACTTCCTTTTAAAGTATTTCAGCTATATCTATTTGTATATTTGGTTGCATCGAGTCTTAGTTGCGGCCCTGGGTCTTCAGTTGTGTCGTGTGAGATCTTGTTGCAGCGCGTGGGGTCAGTAGTTGTGGTGCATGGGTTTAGTTGCTCCATGGCACGTGGAATCTTAGTTCCCCAACCAGGGACTGAGCCCAAGTCCTCTGCATTGCAAGGCAAATTCTTAACCGCTGGACCACCAGGGAAGTCCCTCCACATATACTTTATTGAGTGCTTCTCACAGCTAAAGATCATCTGGTTAAGAACTTCGCTGAGTGCCATGGTTATTACTATGGAGATTTAGCATATTATTTTTGACCTTTCATAAAAATTGGACTATTAATGTAAGTAAGTGAATAGTCTAGATTAGTGCTGATGTGATGGTGATGAGAAGTTCTGAAATACTTTCATTTTGTCACATGACAGCAAAAGGCACTTTGCTTTTTAATGTAAAACTGATATTCTCTTTAGATATTTTTACATTAGCTTCTTTCAATGATGTCTCTTCACCAGATGAGATGAGGCAGAGGTTTTTCTGATTTTAAAAGAATTTCATATATCAATTACTATCTTCTAATTTTTGTATTGAACTTCTGAACTTTTTGGAGAGTGGACCAAAGAGTTGATGAAAGAGAAAATAAGACTGCTGAATCTCTGTTTATCTAGATTTTTAATTGTGTTAAGAAAGAAGGGATTTTGTTAGAGACAAGTGGTAAAGTTACTAACTTTATGTATAACCACATAGTTGCTCAGAATTCTGGTATAAAAATTCTGTTTCCCTTGTCCAGTATTTCCCTGTTCACTGAGTCTCCTAAAGAAGCTCAGAGTGGAGTTTAATTCTCAATTGTCATAATTATTTTAGGCTGGGAGATTACTGGGAAATTTTCTTTTAAGGTTTCCAACTTATTGTAGATATCTCAGTGCCTCAAATCCTCAGGGTACAAACTGAAAATTAGTAGTCCCATTTGGAAGAAGATAGTTTGGAAGTTGCTTTTTATGGACTAGCACCTAACATTGCTGAATTCACTTCAAGGTGGGAAGGAAAGAAGCAGCTCTGTTTATGGCAACTCTCAGTACTGTGATGATCTGTGCTGACTGAATGTTTTATTCTTGGTCCAGAGATGTCAGTGGAAAAGAAGTGTATCGTCTGGCTCTTCAAACCAGGGAGCAACACATCCGGAGAGACAAGGCTACCAGCAACATCTGTACAGCTCAGGTAGATCACAAACCCGACCTGCTCACTGAATGCCTTACAGTCTACAGAAATGATCTACTTATTCATTTTACTGAGTTGTTGTTTCATTCATTCATCATCTACCGAGCAGCTGGCACACCAGAAATGACAAGATCTTGTTGGTAGAGAAGCCTTGTGGTCTTGTCAGAATGCCAGTCTTGTATTTTACTGGGGTTNGGTTTCAAGAAATATTTAGGCATTAAGATAAGCAAGATGTGGCTGAAGAAGATGCAGTCTATGTGGAGAAAAAAAGAAGCCCATGTCAAAGATAACCCCAAAGTTTCCGATTGGACAATAGGTAGGGTGGTGTTACCAAATATGGAGTTGAAAGCACAAGAGAAGACACAAATTTGAAGGGAAAAAATGTAAATTCAATTTTATATATGTAGAGTTTAGGGAATTTGTGGCATATACATCTGGAAATGCTAAACGAACAGTTGACTGCAGATCTGGAACTCAAAAGAGACACATCTAAACTTAACATAGAGATGTTGGAATTATCAGATACAGGTGGTGAGCAAAGGCATGTGACTAAGTATGAATGATCCAAGTCAAAAGAGATCCAAGGAAATTACTCCAGTAATTTTCAACACTCACTTCTTTGGAATATGGATTTTCAAATTCGTGAATAAGTAGTGAAGAGTCAGATAGAAGGGGGCACACTGAGGGGCGTGTCAGGAAAACAAGAGGAAGGGAATGTTTCCTTGAAGAATGGGCCACAGTGTCGTAGAAGACAGAGATCACATAAAATTCGGCTTGCAAAGTGTCTACAGAATTTAATGACAAAGATCTTAGGCAAGCTCCACTGGCTAGCCTTTCACTGCAGAGAGGGTGAGACCGAGGCCAATTTAAAGTGGGTTGAAGAGAAATTGGAAAGTGAGAGATTGGAAGAGTAAGTGGATATAACTCTTTCAAGTTTGACTGTGCAGGGAAGGAAACACCAGAAGGGTGGGCTGAGGACACCATGAAGACTTTTGTCGTTAAGGTGAAAAAACGTAAATATATTTAAATGCTGGCTGCATTGAGCCAATTGAAAAGGAGATGTTAAAGATGAAAAAAGAGATAACTGGAAGATTAAGATTCCTGAGGAAGTAAGGGGAGGGAATATGGGATCCAAGGCACCAGCATTCCTCTCCTGGATGGAGGGGAGAGCTACAAGAGGTCAGAACCCACCGATGTATGAGGAAGTGAGTCAAATGAGGGCTGACAGTCAGGGAGTTCCTGCCAAACCTGCTTTAGATGCCAACAGTAGCACTTTCTCCCACCACTTCATCAACCAAAAGGAGAAAGAAATTTGTTCTATCAGGAAAACTGGAACATATTGGTGTGTGTTAGGAGGAGGCAGATTTTGATTTAAGAGAAGAAGAAATCTGCTAACAACTGGAGCTCTCTAGTGACGGAATGGAATCCACAGCGAGCCGTCTATCAGAGGCAGTGTTCAAGTAGAGAACCAGGTGCCATAGCCTTCCTGGCCAATATCAGGGACTCCTGTACTGGAAAGAAGCTTGAGCTAGACCGTCTCTAATGACCCTTTCAGCTATGAACTGCTCCTGCTTTCAAGGCAGTCCCTGACTCCTTCCCAGGAATCCTTGAATTGGCTACTGTTTTTGCCTATAAGGGGTCGTGGGGGTTCTTAGACCACCAGTGCTAGAGACGTCACTTGCAGAGGGGCTCATAGTGGGTATTCAGGAGACAGATTTGTCCACTAATAAACAACTTTGTATCATGTCATTTCACTATTGGAAGTTTATTCTGTGGAGACTTGCTTACCCTCAAGAACTCCCTGTGCATATATTGGCTGTAATCCTCACAAAACCCTGCAGGACAGATGTTAGTCCCACTTTATAGATTTAAAAAAAAAAAAAAAAGCCTTGGTTTAGGGGAATGGATACCAGCTGTGA
>SJYV01017458.1:0-36051 GCA_006410875.1 Neotragus pygmaeus | reverse complement strand
CTGTACTAGTTGGCATTCCCACCAATAGTGTAAGAGGGTTCCCTTTTCTCTGCACCCTTTCCAGCTTTTATTGCTTGTAGACATTTGGATCACAGCCATTCTGACTGGCATGAAATGGTATCTCATTGTGGTTTTGATTTGCATTTCTCTGATAATGAGTGATGTTCAGCATCTTTTCATGTGTTTGTTAGCCATCTGTATGTCTTCTTTGGAGAAATGTCTGTTTAGTTCTTTGGCCCATTTTTTGATTGGGTCGTTTATTTTTCTGGAATTGAGCTGCAGGAGTTGCTTGTATATTTTTGATATTAGTTCTTTGTCAGTTGCTTCATTTGCTATTATTTTTCCCATTCTGGAAGACTGTCTTTTCACCTTGCTTATAGTTTCCTTTGTTGTGCAGAAGCTTTTAATATAATTAGGTCCCATTTGTTTATTTTTGCTTTTATTTCCAATATTCTGGGAGGTGGGTCATGGATCCTGCTGTGATTTATGTCGGAGAGTGTTTTTTTAAAAAGATGATTCTTGTGGTATGAGCACAACAGGGCTAAAGTTTTGGTTTGGAAATGGTCCCACTCCATTCTGGCAGTTCATTTTGAAAGTTATCAGTTCTTGTATCAGAGCCTGCTAGATTTTGAAGATGTCTTGATATTTTTCGGAAAGACAGACTTCTATTTCTGTAAGACCACTACATTGTTAAAATGTTCAGTTATCTGATAGGTCTTCAGTGAGTTTTGATTTGGTGAGATTTCAGTATTGGAAATATCTATTCTTTATTAGTAAGGAGCTGTTTATGTTGTCCATACCATTTTTATAATTACTTTAGATTTTCCTGTGATTTTTATTTTACAAGACTGCTATGAAATAATTTCTTTTCCTGAAGAAATCTGTTTGATCTATAAACATTACTATTCATTGAGTTCTAATGGGCATATATTGTAGTAAGCAATTATATTTAAAATTTAATATAATACTTTGTCCCTCTAAGGAATGTGTATCTTTGTTTTATATATAAGGAAATTGAGATTCAAAGGGAAAATGACATAGCTAAAATCATATACTTGGTAAATGGCAGAGATTTAATTATTTATAACAGCTTTACTTAGATATAACTTACACATTTGTACACTTCACCTAACATGTACAATTCAGTGTTTAAAGTGAAAACAATGGCTTTCAGTATAGTCATGAAGTTGCATACATTATCACAATCAATTTTAGAAAAAGAAACCCTGTACCCATTAGTGGCCTTCCATAGTGGCTCAGCTGTTAAAGAATCCACCTACAGTGTGGGAGACCTGGGTTCGATCCCTGGGTTAGAAAGATCCCCTGGAGAAGGGAAAGGCTACCCATTCCAGTATTCTGGCCTGGAGAATTCCATGGACTGTACAGTCCATGGGGTCCAAAGAGTCGGACATGACTGAACAACTTTCACTTCACTAGTGGCTCAGACAGTAGAGGATCTGCCAGCAATGCAGGAGACCTGCAGTTCTTGGGTTGGGAAGATCCCCTGGAGGAGGGAATGGAAACCCACTCCAGTATTCTTGCCTGGAGAATTCCATGGACAGAGGAGCCTGAGAGGCCACAGCCTAGGGAAGTCACAGAGAGTCAGACATGACTGAGCGACTAACACTTTCACCTATTGGTGGTCATTCCCCATTATCCCCCCAGCATCCTCTTCCCTGCTACCAATCATAGGTAGCCATCAGTCTGCTTTCTGTCTTAATGGATTTGCCTGTTCTGGATATTTCACATAAAAGGATTCATGCAATATATGGTCCTTTGTGACTGGCAGAGATCAGTTTTGAACTTGGTTTTATCTGACTTTAAAGCATATATATGTGTATATATACACACACCATTAATAGTTGTTAGAGTGCCTTGCATCGTGAAATGTGATTTTTTTTTTAACTGTTTTTCTCTAAAATGATATATGCCTACTGAAACACTTCTGGAGGAATTGGGTGGATTAAGGAGGTATGAGGTAGTCTGAATGATTTGACTTTCTGATCAGCGTCTTTTCTTGTTATATTCTTCTTGCTGCTATTTATGATGAAGAAAATAGATATTTTTAAGAATTTAATGAAGACAAAATATCTAGCCCAAGAATGATCTTTGAAGAATTTGTACATGTATGTGTATGCCTGTGCTTATGTATGCATATTCTCGGCTCTTTTACTCAGGATGACCCTTTGTCTATTTCTTTTAGTGTGGTGGGTACCTTCAGATGTACTGTTTACCTATAGTGGCATATTTAGAGTAACCAAGTATTTTTTCTCACCTTAAATCCTGTTTTCTGGAGGAGCTGCCTGCATGTGTGTTTGATAAGTGACATGTTTAAGAATCAAATCCACTTTTGACCTTTGGGGGTTTTATTTGGTGGAAAGTGGTCCAACTGAAGGTCGATTTTCTCTGAATTTCAATGATATAGCAGTCTTAGAGAAAAGTACTTCAGTCCTCTAAGCCATCTTCTGACAACAAACTGATTTTCAATGTATTATATACCTGTATCAGGCTGAAAAACAGATGAGGTATGACGTATTCCTTTAATGTTCACCTAAGCAACCTATTGGTTATTATAGTCACATTACTTTATAATCACCATTTCCTATATGTCAAGCATCATGCTATGTTCTTTTCACCCCACTATGAGCTAGGTACTATTATGCCTGTTTTATAGTGAAGAAATGATGACACAGAAATTAAATAACCTGCCTAAAGTGATAGTTACTCAAGATTCAAATCTAGACAGTCCTAACTCCAGAGCCAGTGAAGTTAATCACCATAATCTACTGCCAGAATTGGACAGAGCTGGGTTTTTCATCTCTGCCTGAACTCTTGAGAAGCAAGAAAATTTTCAAAGGAGAAATTTGTACTGTTTATAGCCAGTCTGACTAATATCTGTTGACTAGTATGAAAGCTTTAAATCACTTGTTTCAAGGATGTGTACATTTTAGTTTTGAACATGTACCCATAAAACTTGAGAAAAAGCAAGTGCTGGCCATCTGATACTGCTGAGCAAAAAACTCTACATAAATGCACTTTTTCTGTCTTTTTTTTTAGGGGGATATCATGAAGAATATATTTATCCTTCAGGTCAGTGAGGTCTGATATTCATTATTTATAAAATTTTGAACTATAAAATAATGCTCATTATTGTACTTTGGTTATATCTTCTAGAACCAGACTATGACACTTCAGGTGTTTATAGTACAGATGAATCTACTGCAAACTTGGTAGGTATTTAATGATAGTCACAAACACATATAGCTCCTGTGTACTAAAGCACTGTTCTAAGAGCTATGCACTTAAGTGTGTTTAAGTCAGAACAGTCCTATGAAGTATTAGGGTATCATTCTGATTTTGTAGATGAAGAAATTGAGACCCAGAAATTAGCTCATCTAAAATCACATTTTTCTAAAAATTATCCTTGATGTTACTAATATGTGTTGATACAAGAGGAAATTTGAACATTGGCAGTGATGATTTTTTTAGAGGATTTTNTCTGATTTTGTAGATGAAGAAATTGAGACCCAGAAATTAGCTCATCTAAAATCACATTTTTCTAAAAATTATCCTTGATGTTACTAATATGTGTTGATACAAGAGGAAATTTGAACATTGGCAGTGATGATTTTTTTAGAGGATTTTGTCATGGGTCATTAATCTCAGGTATTTAATTTAGCAAGAGTTTATTTCTGGGTTATGCTACTTGCATAGTGGAGGTCTTTAGGAGGGCTCTGCTTAGGGGCTTAGTCTGATGGAAGTTCCATTCATGATTGGTAAGACAGGAAACAAAAGGTATTGAATGGTGCGCTTTCTCTTACAGCTTCCACGTGTAGGTGACACGTATTACTTACTTTTCCATTTCTTTTTCATTGGACTAAGCATGTTTCCCTTGAGACCTCCTAGAACTAACACCAAAAAAAAAGANGTAAGACAGGAAACAAAAGGTATTGAATGGTGCGCTTTCTCTTACAGCTTCCACGTGTAGGTGACACGTATTACTTACTTTTCCATTTCTTTTTCATTGGACTAAGCATGTTTCCCTTGAGACTCTTAACTTCTCTGTGCCTGGAAGTCAGAAACTTGGAAATATTTTAATAGCACTAAGGATTACAACATTTAACCAAACTTCCTCACACGGACCAATTACTTCCTTCCACCTCAAAAGAGGCAGCCCCAAAATCTACTTCAGTGTGATTAAACTCAGAGCCCAAGGTTTCTGAAAAATATGTAGTACTCTTTGTATTGGGTCCAGATGTGGTTCCTCTTGATCTGGAGGCCTAAAACCAAAGATACAAAGTTATTTACCCCCTACATACCCAATTTACAGTGGTAGACCAGGGACTAAAAACTTGCAATTGAAATTCCCATCAGATCCAGGGAGAATGAGAGAAACAGTTACTGGCCTGTAGTATTTCTGACATGATGCTGGACAGACATTTTGAGGGCCACCATCCTGGGCATTGGGACTGTTCCCTGGAGAAGCTCCGTGGTTAATTGTTTACTGGGGCTCTTGATTATGCCACAGCCCTTCCTTCCTTGACTGTGTTTGAAGTAGGCATTGGAGTATAATCCTTTTTGGTAGCTGAGCAGCTTCCTCACACTGCTTCTTACTCATAGGAAATTGAGAGCCCAAGGCTGGTTTTAATCTTAATTGGATAGTTTTAGTTCTGCTCATGGTTTCTTTGGCTGTGTGATTAATTTATTGTACAGTTTCTCTGATTCCTTCCTGTTAGTTTCATGTGCCAGTAGCCATACTGACATTAGATTTGCTATAATTCTTTGCATTCTTATTCCTTTCATGGCTCAGTGCATAAAGAATGCGCCTACAATGCAGGAGACACAGGTTTGATGCTGGGTTGGGAAGATCCCCTGGAGGAGGAAATGGCAACCCACTCCAGTATTCTTGCCTGGAAAATCCCANGCTCGGCTTTCTTTATAGTCCAACTCTCACATCCATACGTGACTACTGGAAAAATCATAGCCTTGACTGGATGGACCTTTGTTGACAAAGTAATGTCTCCGCTTTTCAATATGCTATCTAGGTTGGTCATAACTTTCCTTCCAAGGAGTAAGCGTCTTTTAATTTCATGGCTGCAGTCACCATCTGCAGTGATTTTGGAGCCCCAAAAAATAAAGTCTGACACTGTTTCCACTGTCTCCCCATCTATTTGCCATGAAGTGATGGGACTAGATGCTATGATCTTCATTTTCTGAATGTTGAGCTTTAAGCCAACTTTTTCACTCTCCTCTTTCACTTTCATCAAGAGGTTTTTTTAGTTCCTCTTCACTTTACAATTTCTAAAAATGTATGCTGCCTTTGTTTTACTTTTTGTTGTGTCTCTTGTGAACCTCAGCTATAACTCTAATAGGTAATGAGTGCTTTTTAGTTGTTCTTTATCATTCCTGTCAGTCCTCTAGATAAAATTCATGTTTCCCCTTGTTCTTCACATGTGTCTCTCTGGCAGCCCCATCCCATCTTCCTTTAAGTCACTTCTTACCTGCCAGGTAACTAGATGCTATGATTGCTTTTATTATGAGTGTCTTCATAGGCATTAAATCCTGTTAACTAATTTTTTTGGTAACTGTTTCCAAGTCTTTTGCCAGGGCCAGAACTAGTGACTCACTTGCTTTGGGTGCAAAATTTAAGGGAGTGTTAAAAAAAAAATAAAAACATAGCGATCAAGATAAATAACACTTTAATGCACTATATGAAAAAAGATTAACGCAAAAAAAGAATCCATGATACACAGTATCAAAAATTTTTAAAAAGACAAGAACTCTCGGCCAGACTTAGGATGAGGTGAGTGAGGCAGTCACTCTTGGGGTCATGCAAGTGCAAGCTTGGATCCTGTCTTTTAGAATTTTGATATTTTATTCATCATGGATTGTTTTTTATTTTAATTTGGTGGCCCTTTAAATTTTGCACCTCACTGCACGTTGGTCCTGGCCCTGCCCATTGATCTCTAGAGAATCCAAATCTTCATGTTGTCTTCTGAAGTGTTCTGAAGCAGCCTGCAGCTACATGGACAATAAATAAACTTTCTGAATGCATTTCATTGGTTTTCATTCACATTTTAGAAAAGTTTGCTTCCATTTTTCTGGATCCCTTCTTTGAACTATACCTGTTAAGGCTCTTTGGAGCCCCAGTAAATCTGTGGATGAGATACTCATGCATCTCTAGAGCAACTGAAAGTTTTAAAAGTTCTTTCATATGGAGTATATTATAATATGCATTTTAAAATAAAGGTGAGTTCAGACAAAGTAACCACCAAATTTCTTCTGTTCTTGATTCTCTCAGGCCCATGAAAACTTATTTAGCTACTTGTATGTCTAGTAGTTGATTTTTACCTTGTAATCATAATCACTTCTACTTTTTTTAGCTAATTGAACTCATTTCAGTTTCTTTTTTTGAAAAAAAAATGGTGTTATTTGAGTGCTAATCTAGAAGAAATGAGTGAGGCTTTGTTGAAGCCATTATTTTATAGAAAACAAATCCATAAAGTCCTTAGAGCATTTGGAAATGTTCTAAAAATTAAATTCCTCTTCTAAAACTATAAAAGTGGAGATTTCTACATGCATGGCAAAACTCCAAAATCAAAAGTTATTTGAACAATTTTTTTTAATGTACTGTTTAATTTAGATACAGTAAAATTCATTTTTGGTGCCCTGTTCTATGAATTTTAACAATGCATTTTACAACCACCAACAAAACCAAGAGAGAACAGTTTCATTGCCCCCAAGAGAGTTAGTTATCAAGTTTTAATCACCCCAAGACTTACATTTCCTTTTACTGTTGGCCTGTAGCTATATAGAGGTTATATTGTTGTTGTTATGTTGCTAGGTCCTGTCCAAATCTTTGTGACCCTATGGACTGCAGCACGCCAGGCTTCCCTGTCCTTCACTATCTCCCAAAGTTTGCTCTAATCCATGTCCATTGAGTCAGTGATGCCATCCAACCATCTTATCCTCTGCCACCCTCCTTTCCTTTTGCCTTCCATCTTTCCCTGCATCAGGGACTTTTCCAGTGAGTTGGCTCTTTGCATCGGGTGGCGAAAGAACTGGAGCTTCAGCCTCAGTCCTTCCAATGAATATTCAGGGTTGATTTCCTTTAGGATTGACTGGTTTGATCTCCTTCCTGTCCAAGGGACTCTTGGGAGTCTTCTCCAGCACCACAGTTCAAAAGCATCAATTCTTTGGTGCTCAGCCTTCTTTATCATCCAACTCTTAACATCTGTACATGACTACTGGAAAAACCATAGGTTTGACTAAATGTACCTTTGTTGGCAAAGTGGTGTCTCTGCCTTTTTACTATGCTGGCATATTTGTTAATAGCTTTTCTTCCAAGGAACAAGCGTCTTTTAATTTCATGGCTGTACTCACGATTCACAGTGATTTTCGAGTCAAAAATCTCACCATTTCCATTGTTTCCCCATCTATTTGCCATGAAATGATGGGACTGAATTCCTTAGTCTTAGTGTCTTGAATGTTGAGTTTTAAGCCAGCTTTTTCACTCTCCTCTTTAACCCTTCCCTAGAGGCTCTTCAAGTTTCCCTGGTGGCTCAGAAAGTAAAGTGTCTGCCTGCAATGCGGGAGACCTAGGTTTGATACCTGGGTTGGGAAGATCCCCTGGAGGAGGAAATGGCAACCCACTCCACTACTCTTGCCTGAAAAATCCCATGGACGGAGGAGCCTGATGGGCTACAGTCCATGGGGTCACAGAGTCAGACATGACTGAGTGACTTCACTCACTCACTCATCTGCATATCTGAGGTTCTTGATAATTCTCCCAGTAATCTTGATTCCTGCTTGTGATTCATCCAAGCCGGCATTTCACTTGATGTAATCACTGCAGATGGTGACTGCAGCCATGAAATTAAAAGACACTTACTCCTTGGAAGAGATGTTATGACCAACCTAGATAGCATATTCAAAAGCAGAGACATTACTTTGCCGACTAAGGTCCGTCTAGTCAAGGCTGGTTTTTCCAGTGGTCATGTATGGATGTGAGAGTTGGACTGTGAAGAAGGCTGAGCGCCAAAGAATTGATGCTTTTGAACTGTGGTGCTGGAGAAGACTCTTGAGAGTCCCTTGGACTGCAAGGAGATCCAACCAGTCCATTCTGAAGGAGATCAACCCTGGGATTTCTTTGGAAGGAATGATGCTAAAGCTGAAACTCCAATACTTTGGCCATCTCACGAGAAGAGTTGGCTCATTGGAAAAAACTCTGATGCTGGGAGGGATTTGGGGGCAGGAGGAGAAGGGGACAACCGAGGATGAGATGGCTGGATGGCATCATGGACTCGATGGACGTGAGTCTGAGTGAACTCTGGGAGTTGGTGATGGACAGGGAGGCCTGGCGTGCTGCAATTCATGGGGTCACAAAGAGTCGGACACGACTGAGTGACTGAACTGAACTAAACTCCACATATAAGTTATATAAACAAGGTGACAGTATACAGCCTTGTCTTTCTCCTTTCCCAGTTTGAACCAGTCCATTGTTCATGTAAGGTTCTGACTATTGCTTCTTGACCCACATACAGGTTTCTCAGGAGACAGATAAAGTGGTCTGGTATTCCCATCTTTTAAGTATTTTCCACAGTTGTGATTCACACATTCAAGGATTTAGTGTAGTCAGTGAAGCAGAAGTAGATGTTTTTCTGGAACTTTGTTGCTTTCTCCATTATCCAGTGAATGTTGGCAATTTGATATCTGGTTCCCCTGCCTCTTTGAAACCCAACTTGCACATCTTGCTTCACATACTGCTGAAGCCTAGCTTGAAGGATTTTGAGCATAACCTTGCTAGCATGTGAAATGAACACAGTTCTATGATTTGAACATTCTTTGGCATTGCCTTTCTTTGGGATTGGAATGAAAACTGACCTTTTCCAGCCCTATGGCCACTGCTGAGTTTTTCAAATTTGCTGGCCTATTGAGTGCAGAACTTTCACAACATCATCTTTTAGGATTTGAAATAGCTCAGGTGGAATTCCGTCACCTCCACTAACTTTGTTTGTAGTAATGCTTCCTAAGGCCCACTTGACTTCACACTGCAGGATATCTGACTGTAGGTGAGTGACTATACCATCGTGGTTATCCAAGTCCTTAAGACCTTTTTTTATAGCTCTTCTGTGTATTCTTGCCACCTCTTTTTAATCTCTTCTGCTTCTGTTAGGTCCTGTTTCTGTCAGGAAACTGTTTATGTCCTTTATTGTGCGCATCCTTGCATGAACTATTCCTATGATAGCTCCCGTTTTCTTGAAGAGATCTCAGTCTTTCCTATTTTGTTGTTTCCATCTACTACTTTGCATTGTTCATTTAAGAAGGCCTTCTTATCTCTCTTTGCTATACTATGGAACACCGCATTCAGTTGGATATATCTTTCCCTTTCTCCCTTGCTTTTTGCTTCTCTTCAGCTATCTGTAAAGCCTCCTCAGACAGCCATTTTCCTTTCTTCCATTTCTTTTTTCTTTGGGATGGTTCTTGTCACTGCCTCCTGTGCAATGTAGCCTCCATTCATAATTCTTTGGGCATTCTTGTCTACCAGATCTAATCCCTTGAAGCTATTCATCACCCCCACTGTATAATCATAAGGGACTTGATTTAGGTATTATTTGAATGGCCTAGCGGTTTTCCTTTCTTCAGTTTAATCCTGAATTTTTCAATAAGCAGTTCATGATCTGAGCTACAGTTAATTCCAAGTCTTATTTTCACTGACTATGTAGAGCTTCTCCATTTTCAACTGCAAAGAATATAATCAGTCTGATTTTGGTATTGACCACTTGGTGATGTCCATGTGTAGAGTCATCTCTTGTATTGTTAGAAAAGGTTATTTGCTGTGACCAGTGTGTTCTCTTGACAAAACTGTTAGCCTTTGCCCTGCTTCATTTTGTACTTCAAGGCCAAACTTGCCTGTTAACACCAGGTATCTCTTGACTTACTACTTTTGCATTGCAGTCTCCTATGATGAAAAGGACACCTGTTTTTGGTGTTAGTTCTAGAAGGTCCTACAGGGATTACTTCTGATACTTGGCCTTAAATTCCTTTTGCTAAATTACCAGAATAACAATTTCAGCTTATGTGGATAACACTTACACTAAATTAAGTGTTCTAGAACTCTGAATTTAAACCTTTATTGACTACTGAGCCTAAACTTTCTATAGTTCTGAGGGTTAAAATTATAATACAGGTAACACAGTGATACGGAAATGGCGATGGCACCCCACTCCAGTACTCTTGCCTGGAAAATCCCATGGACGGAGGAGCCTGGTAGGCTGCAGTTCATGGGGTCACGAAGAGTTGGACATGACTGAGTGACTTCGCTTTCGTGCACTGGAGAAGGAAATGGCAACCCACTCCTGTTCTTGCCTGGAGAATCCCAGGGATGCGGGAGCCTGGTGGGCTGCCGTCTTTGGGGTCGCACAGAGTCAGACACGACTGAAGCGACTTAGCAGCAGCAACAGCAGCAGCAAAACAGTGATAAGATTTAGTACTTAAATTTCTAAGTCAGCTAAGATGTTTAATTAAACTTGAAAGGTTGTATCAATAATCTTTCAAAAAAATTTTAACAGATTTGTTTAACATAGTATGTATATATGGAGATATTTATTTTTACTAGGTTGGAGCTTCATTGTTTCCTTTATCATCATAGGGGAATGTATTGATATGTAAACAAAATTGTATTTAAATTTCTTATGTCAAAAACTGTGAAACTCCTAAATGAATCTTGTTTTTAAACTATATTAACAGTTACAGAAAATTAAAGAGAATAAGGTGGTTTCATGTAGCCTGTTTTAGATTCTGTAGATCATCACAAATGGAACTGTTATGATTTAGAGTTCTCTATATTCCTCTGATACTACCAAGTAGAGATCTTCAAGGATTGCTTAAATTTGTAATCTGTGCAATTTAGTCTCTCCTATTAGTGTCTACATCTTGTGGTTTTGCAGATGGCTGAAAACATGCTTAACTTTGTATTAAGCTAAGTAAAATTTTTGCCTTAATAGTATTTATGTACCTGTTCAAAATCTTAGTAGTCAAACCTTATAGCTTCCAGTTTTCATTTTTCCTTTTAATGTCAAGTAATTTCCTTAACTCAAAATAACCTATATTGAACTCGTTTTCAGTTGGCATGTCTAAAAGAATATGGACAGTTTACCTTCTGAGTTTTTGTTTTTAAGTCAAACCATAAAAGAGTTGCTTGTTGAAATTGAGAACACAAAAAACATAGATGAGCTACCGCTTATAAGGTATTACGGTTGTGGCATCCCTCCTTCCTTTGCTTCTTTTGTAGTGATTGCTTCGCCATCGTATCCATACCTCTCTGCTCCTATTCCTGCTGCTGCTGCCCCTCTACCACCTCCTCCATTACCACCACCAACTCCTCCTCCTCCTCTTGAGGTAGGAGAGGCTTCAAACTTAGCACTGCCACCTCCACCTTATTCCTGTGATCCAAGTGGCAGTGATCTGCCTCAAGGTAAGTAGATTTTGACAGTTAGGTGAGGTTTATTTAGGTCTGTGTTTCTCTTTTTAATTTTAGAGCATATCTCTCTTTGGTAGACCAATGAGGAGGGTAGGGTGGGGGGACCAAAAGGAAACTGAGAGCAGTGCTGGGGAAATGACTAAGGAAAGGAGCAACAGAAAGCTGAGAATATCTTTTGCATCATCGAGAAGAGGATGATTGAGCTGACTCGTGCTGCTTTTCTAAGGTAGCTACCTACATGTCTGCCCTAAAGAAGATTTGCAGCTGGGTATCTGTTCTCAACTATTTTTCTTGAGAAGTAGGAATTGATAACAAAATTTTATCCATTTCTTTTATTTAATGCCCACACAAGTACATGAAATTGTTGCATTATTGATATTTAGGACTCCAACTGAATTTTGAGAAATTGGAAAAGATTTTAGGGAGAGGAGTTGCTGGGGAGGTCTGGTCTGCCTTGAATTTCCTTAATTAAACTAAGGATAGCTTTCCATTGGAAGTTTGTTGTTACCTCTCAGTGTATCCCAAAAGAGAATTGTAATTGAAAGTTGTTTGTAGCTTATTTATACTTTATTTTCTTTTATTTTTTGATGTAACTTTCCATTGATTCTTTTAACTGCTTCTCTGGTTTTTTTTGTTCCTTTTTTCAGCCCCTAAGGTAGTCTTCAAGGTCTTCAACTTCATTCTGTTCTTTTTCTCTTCCTTAAAAGTTGATATCAACTTTTATGTAGATGATTTCTCAATCTGTCTGGCCTTGGCCTCTTAATTTACTTGCTAGACAGTTTCATTTGACTTTCTTTCTTTTATTTCAGATTCACTCTGTCTGTAATAAAATTCATCTTTATCTCCTTTCTTCTCTTTATGCTGTGTAAAACATTGACTCTTCTCCTTGGTTTTCTATTTTGTTAATAATGTATCGTTTCCACCTAATTCACCCAGGATCTAAACTCTGATCCTTTTACTCCTCTCCTTTCACCTACCTACCCTTGCCCAAGATCTTCTCAGCACATAATGCCGATTATTGCATTTTCCAACATTTTATTATGAAAATGTTTAAACATAAATTTGAATTTTAAAATGAATATTCATATATCTACCACTTATATTCTTTTGTAAACATTTAACTAGCATTACTATATATTTCTGTTTTTTCCTCCATCCATCTCTCTGTCCATCAATTAATCCATCTTTTCAAAGATGGGTTTCAAAATAATAAGTTGTAGACATCATTCTTCCCCATAAAAACTTCGGCATATGTATCATTTACTAGAGTTTGGATCTATTTTTCTTTTGGTGTGATGTCTACTTATAATGAAATGAGTAAAACTTATGTGTACACTTGCTGAGTTTTGACAAATGAGTATGTGCAATTGTATAACCCAAATACCCATCAAAGTATAGAGCATCATTATCTCACAAAGTTCCCTCATTCCCCTTCCCAGTCATTCCTCACCCCTATCTCTACTTCCCCTTAGAGATAATCACTATTCTGATATTTTTCTTCCCTAGTTTTACCTGTTTTAAAATTTCATGTGAATATAATCATAGAATATGTACTCTTTATGAATGGCTTCTTAAACCCAATGCAGTGTTTTTGAGATTCTTCCATGTTGCTTCATATATCAGTAGTCTGTTGGTATTGCTGAATAGTATTTCATTGTATAGGTATTCCACAGTTTGTCCATTCTCCTTTTGAGGGACACCTGGACTATTTCTAATTTGGGTCTGTTATGTATAAAGCTGCTATGAATGTGCTTGTAAAAGTCTTTGTGAACATGTGTTTTCATTTCCCTTGGGCAGATACCTAGGAATGAAATTTATGGCTTATAGATAAGTGTGTGTTTAGTTTTATAAGAACCTGCTGATCATTATTCCAAACTTGTACCTTATCTCCTACTTTTACAAGAACTCTATGCACCTGGTTTTCTACTTCTAAGCCTTTTCTAACATGGTGAACCTGCTCACATTCTTCCCCCCACCCCCACTCTTCCATCTAACTTCCTATTTAAATCCTATCATTTTCATGATCCCACCCCAATTACATTTCAAAGTGATGTTTTTCAGTTCTTATAGTCCTTGCCTGCCATTTTTTGACAGCTTGAGATATAATTCATACAACATACAAGTCATCCATGTAAAGTATATATAATTCAGCGCTTTTTAGTATATTCACAGATTTGTGCAGCCAGCACCACTGTCTAATTCCAGAACATTTTCATAACCCCAAAAGAAACCCTGTANTGAGATATAATTCATACAACATACAAGTCATCCATGTAAAGTATATATAATTCAGCGCTTTTTAGTATATTCACAGATTTGTGCAGCCAGCACCACTGTCTAATTCCAGAACATTTTCATAACCCCAAAAGAAACCCTGTACCCATTAGCAGTTAGTCTTCATTTTCTCTGGCCCTGGCAACTACTGTTCTGCTTTCCATCTCTAGATTTGCTGTTCTGGACATACAGTTCTGTCTATTCTGGAGTCATATAATATGTGGTCTTTTGTAGGCTGACTTCTTTCACTTGGCATAGTGTTTTCAAGGTTCATCCGTGTTGTAACATATGTCATTATTTCCTTCTTTTTTCAGCTGAGTAACAGTCCATTATATATAGACACACTTTATTTTATTATCTATTAGTTGATGCACATTTGGGTTGTTACTACATTTTTGCTATTGTGAATAACACTGGGGTGTATTTTGTATGCAAATTTCGTGTGGATGTATGTGAATACCAAGAGGCGGAATCCCATGCCATTTGTGGGTTTACTTCCTGCTATTATCTTTTCATATTCTTCAGCTTGAGTATTAGGCTTTTATACTGTGCTCCCACATAATAGTCAGAATACAAGCTCATTCTTTTAAAGAGGTAGTAAATACATTTGTATGTATTGGGAGTCTCCAACTTAAGAAGGGGAGGGGTTTTCTGAGAGTTTGTTAGTAAAACTCGTTATGTTGATAAGAATATATGTGAATTCCAGATCAATCAGTAAAAATGCATTTAGAGCTATAATTGAAATGCTAAGGCTATTCCCTCTTCTCTCATACATCTAGTTTTTGTTTATTTATAGAAAATTTTAATTTCTATGTCTGGAGAAATTTTATCACCTTAGGGTATAATTTGAATTACCTTGCTCATTGCCTCCTCTTTTTGGAGTTCTAGTGATGGTATGTTTGTCATGTTAAATAAAAAGAAGGTAGATTGTTTTAAACAGTGCTGGTTATCTTAGTGGACATCACTGATCCTGGCATTCATAGATCATTAATTTGTACTGTGTCTTAGCTCTGAAGACCAGTATGATTGTTTTTGTAGTAGATTGGTATTACAATTCTAGTCTTTAGACAAGCAAGAAAATGCCTTTATTGCATTCTAAGTATTTGCATAGTAGTATTTCTGTAACATCTGCCTAATATTAAGAGTAGAATTAAAATATGTATTTCTTGATTAAACCTTCGGTTAGAACATGATCTTAGTGGTAGGTAAATGGTCATTTACTATAAGATAGGATTGAGGGTAGTGTTGATGTGGGAAGACTACATATGTTGTATATACATTAATCGAAGAGAAGAGCTCTTTAAGTGGTAAGTTTTAATTTTTTATGTCATCTAGTCACTAAAATTTAAATATTTAATTTTAGATACAAAAGTTTTGCAGTACTACTTCAATCTGGGATTACAGGTAAGAGTCCTATTAAAATTGCTTTGATTNAATCCCAGGGATGCGGGAGCCTGGTGGGCTGCCGTCTTTGGGGTCGCACAGAGTCAGACACGACTGAAGCGACTTAGCAGCAGCAACAGCAGCAGCAAAACAGTGATAAGATTTAGTACTTAAATTTCTAAGTCAGCTAAGATGTTTAATTAAACTTGAAAGGTTGTATCAATAATCTTTCAAAAAAATTTTAACAGATTTGTTTAACATAGTATGTATATATGGAGATATTTATTTTTACTAGGTTGGAGCTTCATTGTTTCCTTTATCATCATAGGGGAATGTATTGATATGTAAACAAAATTGTATTTAAATTTCTTATGTCAAAAACTGTGAAACTCCTAAATGAATCTTGTTTTTAAACTATATTAACAGTTACAGAAAATTAAAGAGAATAAGGTGGTTTCATGTAGCCTGTTTTAGATTCTGTAGATCATCACAAATGGAACTGTTATGATTTAGAGTTCTCTATATTCCTCTGATACTACCAAGTAGAGATCTTCAAGGATTGCTTAAATTTGTAATCTGTGCAATTTAGTCTCTCCTATTAGTGTCTACATCTTGTGGTTTTGCAGATGGCTGAAAACATGCTTAACTTTGTATTAAGCTAAGTAAAATTTTTGCCTTAATAGTATTTATGTACCTGTTCAAAATCTTAGTAGTCAAACCTTATAGCTTCCAGTTTTCATTTTTCCTTTTAATGTCAAGTAATTTCCTTAACTCAAAATAACCTATATTGAACTCGTTTTCAGTTGGCATGTCTAAAAGAATATGGACAGTTTACCTTCTGAGTTTTTGTTTTTAAGTCAAACCATAAAAGAGTTGCTTGTTGAAATTGAGAACACAAAAAACATAGATGAGCTACCGCTTATAAGGTATTACGGTTGTGGCATCCCTCCTTCCTTTGCTTCTTTTGTAGTGATTGCTTCGCCATCGTATCCATACCTCTCTGCTCCTATTCCTGCTGCTGCTGCCCCTCTACCACCTCCTCCATTACCACCACCAACTCCTCCTCCTCCTCTTGAGGTAGGAGAGGCTTCAAACTTAGCACTGCCACCTCCACCTTATTCCTGTGATCCAAGTGGCAGTGATCTGCCTCAAGGTAAGTAGATTTTGACAGTTAGGTGAGGTTTATTTAGGTCTGTGTTTCTCTTTTTAATTTTAGAGCATATCTCTCTTTGGTAGACCAATGAGGAGGGTAGGGTGGGGGGACCAAAAGGAAACTGAGAGCAGTGCTGGGGAAATGACTAAGGAAAGGAGCAACAGAAAGCTGAGAATATCTTTTGCATCATCGAGAAGAGGATGATTGAGCTGACTCGTGCTGCTTTTCTAAGGTAGCTACCTACATGTCTGCCCTAAAGAAGATTTGCAGCTGGGTATCTGTTCTCAACTATTTTTCTTGAGAAGTAGGAATTGATAACAAAATTTTATCCATTTCTTTTATTTAATGCCCACACAAGTACATGAAATTGTTGCATTATTGATATTTAGGACTCCAACTGAATTTTGAGAAATTGGAAAAGATTTTAGGGAGAGGAGTTGCTGGGGAGGTCTGGTCTGCCTTGAATTTCCTTAATTAAACTAAGGATAGCTTTCCATTGGAAGTTTGTTGTTACCTCTCAGTGTATCCCAAAAGAGAATTGTAATTGAAAGTTGTTTGTAGCTTATTTATACTTTATTTTCTTTTATTTTTTGATGTAACTTTCCATTGATTCTTTTAACTGCTTCTCTGGTTTTTTTTGTTCCTTTTTTCAGCCCCTAAGGTAGTCTTCAAGGTCTTCAACTTCATTCTGTTCTTTTTCTCTTCCTTAAAAGTTGATATCAACTTTTATGTAGATGATTTCTCAATCTGTCTGGCCTTGGCCTCTTAATTTACTTGCTAGACAGTTTCATTTGACTTTCTTTCTTTTATTTCAGATTCACTCTGTCTGTAATAAAATTCATCTTTATCTCCTTTCTTCTCTTTATGCTGTGTAAAACATTGACTCTTCTCCTTGGTTTTCTATTTTGTTAATAATGTATCGTTTCCACCTAATTCACCCAGGATCTAAACTCTGATCCTTTTACTCCTCTCCTTTCACCTACCTACCCTTGCCCAAGATCTTCTCAGCACATAATGCCGATTATTGCATTTTCCAACATTTTATTATGAAAATGTTTAAACATAAATTTGAATTTTAAAATGAATATTCATATATCTACCACTTATATTCTTTTGTAAACATTTAACTAGCATTACTATATATTTCTGTTTTTTCCTCCATCCATCTCTCTGTCCATCAATTAATCCATCTTTTCAAAGATGGGTTTCAAAATAATAAGTTGTAGACATCATTCTTCCCCATAAAAACTTCGGCATATGTATCATTTACTAGAGTTTGGATCTATTTTTCTTTTGGTGTGATGTCTACTTATAATGAAATGAGTAAAACTTATGTGTACACTTGCTGAGTTTTGACAAATGAGTATGTGCAATTGTATAACCCAAATACCCATCAAAGTATAGAGCATCATTATCTCACAAAGTTCCCTCATTCCCCTTCCCAGTCATTCCTCACCCCTATCTCTACTTCCCCTTAGAGATAATCACTATTCTGATATTTTTCTTCCCTAGTTTTACCTGTTTTAAAATTTCATGTGAATATAATCATAGAATATGTACTCTTTATGAATGGCTTCTTAAACCCAATGCAGTGTTTTTGAGATTCTTCCATGTTGCTTCATATATCAGTAGTCTGTTGGTATTGCTGAATAGTATTTCATTGTATAGGTATTCCACAGTTTGTCCATTCTCCTTTTGAGGGACACCTGGACTATTTCTAATTTGGGTCTGTTATGTATAAAGCTGCTATGAATGTGCTTGTAAAAGTCTTTGTGAACATGTGTTTTCATTTCCCTTGGGCAGATACCTAGGAATGAAATTTATGGCTTATAGATAAGTGTGTGTTTAGTTTTATAAGAACCTGCTGATCATTATTCCAAACTTGTACCTTATCTCCTACTTTTACAAGAACTCTATGCACCTGGTTTTCTACTTCTAAGCCTTTTCTAACATGGTGAACCTGCTCACATTCTTCCCCCCACCCCCACTCTTCCATCTAACTTCCTATTTAAATCCTATCATTTTCATGATCCCACCCCAATTACATTTCAAAGTGATGTTTTTCAGTTCTTATAGTCCTTGCCTGCCATTTTTTGACAGCTTGAGATATAATTCATACAACATACAAGTCATCCATGTAAAGTATATATAATTCAGCGCTTTTTAGTATATTCACAGATTTGTGCAGCCAGCACCACTGTCTAATTCCAGAACATTTTCATAACCCCAAAAGAAACCCTGTACCCATTAGCAGTTAGTCTTCATTTTCTCTGGCCCTGGCAACTACTGTTCTGCTTTCCATCTCTAGATTTGCTGTTCTGGACATACAGTTCTGTCTATTCTGGAGTCATATAATATGTGGTCTTTTGTAGGCTGACTTCTTTCACTTGGCATAGTGTTTTCAAGGTTCATCCGTGTTGTAACATATGTCATTATTTCCTTCTTTTTTCAGCTGAGTAACAGTCCATTATATATAGACACACTTTATTTTATTATCTATTAGTTGATGCACATTTGGGTTGTTACTACATTTTTGCTATTGTGAATAACACTGGGGTGTATTTTGTATGCAAATTTCGTGTGGATGTATGTGAATACCAAGAGGCGGAATCCCATGCCATTTGTGGGTTTACTTCCTGCTATTATCTTTTCATATTCTTCAGCTTGAGTATTAGGCTTTTATACTGTGCTCCCACATAATAGTCAGAATACAAGCTCATTCTTTTAAAGAGGTAGTAAATACATTTGTATGTATTGGGAGTCTCCAACTTAAGAAGGGGAGGGGTTTTCTGAGAGTTTGTTAGTAAAACTCGTTATGTTGATAAGAATATATGTGAATTCCAGATCAATCAGTAAAAATGCATTTAGAGCTATAATTGAAATGCTAAGGCTATTCCCTCTTCTCTCATACATCTAGTTTTTGTTTATTTATAGAAAATTTTAATTTCTATGTCTGGAGAAATTTTATCACCTTAGGGTATAATTTGAATTACCTTGCTCATTGCCTCCTCTTTTTGGAGTTCTAGTGATGGTATGTTTGTCATGTTAAATAAAAAGAAGGTAGATTGTTTTAAACAGTGCTGGTTATCTTAGTGGACATCACTGATCCTGGCATTCATAGATCATTAATTTGTACTGTGTCTTAGCTCTGAAGACCAGTATGATTGTTTTTGTAGTAGATTGGTATTACAATTCTAGTCTTTAGACAAGCAAGAAAATGCCTTTATTGCATTCTAAGTATTTGCATAGTAGTATTTCTGTAACATCTGCCTAATATTAAGAGTAGAATTAAAATATGTATTTCTTGATTAAACCTTCGGTTAGAACATGATCTTAGTGGTAGGTAAATGGTCATTTACTATAAGATAGGATTGAGGGTAGTGTTGATGTGGGAAGACTACATATGTTGTATATACATTAATCGAAGAGAAGAGCTCTTTAAGTGGTAAGTTTTAATTTTTTATGTCATCTAGTCACTAAAATTTAAATATTTAATTTTAGATACAAAAGTTTTGCAGTACTACTTCAATCTGGGATTACAGGTAAGAGTCCTATTAAAATTGCTTTGATTTAAAAAAAAAAGCTATCTTAAAAATGTAAGTTGTTTTGATAATCAGACTCCTGAGCCTTAAAACCCAAGAATACTTCGAGTGACCTAAAAGGTTTATTTCTGTCTATATCTCTGAAGGTGACCCAGGCCAATTTTGTACTTTAACCTTAGTGCTTCAGCTTCTCTTATAAAATAGTTGTTAAATTGTTGTGAATGGGGTCCCTATGCAGTACAACTTTAGCATATATTGGCTTCCATGTTTAACATCATGTGCTAACCGTTCACTATGTTTTTCTGTCTCAAATGGATTATTCTATTTACTTAAAACATTTTTGTGGCTATTTCTGTATTTTATGTGAAAAGTTATTAGACTAAGTCAAAGACATTTAAAGAGCTGTATTATTTTTAAAGCACTCGTGTTCATAGATACTTGCCAAAAACTGATTTTTACCACTTCCCTGAGTTGTAGAAAGGGCATATTGACAAATATCTTACTAACACTGAAAGGTATCTCTGATATCAGGTAAGAGCTCTTTTACTTTATTCTTTCATGGATCATTTCCCCCTGAAATACACTTCTGATAAAATAAGATGGCTTATTTTCTGAAAAAGAATGATGCATCTTAAAATTTGGCCAATGATATACTATATTAGATAGTCTCCTGGATAATACTCAGATTAGTTTGTATTTTCTAAGAAACTGATTTCCCTAAAACCTTGAAGATATCATTTCCAAGAAACTATCTTCCCTGATAGGCACACATTTCTAATTTAAGGGTAATGGAGTGGATTTTTGTTCTTGAGACCGTATTTCCTAAATGCAGTTTCAAGAATTGGAGAAATAAAATGCTTGCCCCTTCAGTTATGTTTATTATAGTCACATGTGGAAACAAAGCAGAGGCCGTTTCATTATTTATTTATTTTTAGAGTTTTTAAGTATAGTTGCTGTACAATATTATATGTTATGGGTGTACAGTATAGTGATGCACAATTTTTAAAGGTTATGCTCCATTTATAGTTATTATAAAATATTGACTATATTCCCTGTGTTGTGTTCTTTAGTCGCTAAGCCATGTCCTATTCTTTTGCGACCCCATGGACTGTAGCCTGCCCGGCTCCTCTGCCCATGGGATTTCCCAGGCAAGAATTCTGGAGTAGGGTGCCATTTCCTTCTCCAGGGGATCTTCCNGTCTTCATAGAACTGTTCAACTTCAGCTTCTTCAGCGTTGCTGGTTGGGGCATAGACCATCACTGTGAGTTTGAGTGAGCTCTGGGAGTTGGTGATGGACAGGGAGGCCTGGCATGCTGCGATTCATGGGGTCGCAAAGAGTCGGACACGACTGAGTGAGTGAACTGAACTGCCATTCCCTTCTGACCTGAAGAGTTTCTACTGAAAGATAAGCTGTTATCCTTATGGGAATCCCCTTGTGTGTTATGTGTTGCTTTTCCCTTGCTGCTTTTAATTTTTTCTGTTTGTTTTTGATATTTGTTAATTTGATTAATATGTGTCTTAGGGTGTTTTGCCTTGAGTTTATCCTGTTTGGGACTCTCTGGGGTTCTTAGACTTGGGTGACTATTTTCTTCCCCATTTTAGGGAAGTTTTCAACTATTATCTCTCAAGTATTTTCTCATGGCCTTTATTTTTGTCTTCTTCTTCTGCTGTGATTCGAATGTTGGGGCATTTGACATTGTCCCACTTCCCAAGTCTAAGATGCTCAGGTTCAGGTTCTTGGGTATTGCACAAAGGCACAGACTCGGTTGGGCCTGTGTTTTGTGCACTTCCCAGTTCCGAGCAGCTCAGGCACCAGATGCTTGGTGAGTGTGCTGTCCCAGGTGTTTGGTGTGTCTTATCACCTCCCATGTCCCAGTTACTTGGTTTCCTGGGTGTGCAACGAGAGCACTGTCTCAGGTGTGCCATGTGTCTCCTCTGGGGAGCTGATCTCAAGCCTTGAACCTCCTGGTGGATGTCAACCATCCAGGACCCAAGGAATATTTGGTTAGCAACTGGGAGCCTGCCCACAATTTGGTGGAGGATCTGTCTCTGGGGCAGAGATTGCCCTTGCCTTCTGCCTCTGGTGGTCGCCTGCCTGCCTCTCTGCCTTTGGCAGGGGAATGGGCCCGTCTGCAGCTGGCTAGCTCCCTCTGGTATTCACTCAATGCTTTGTTCTGTGAGCAGACCAGGGTGTGCCTTAGGTTAGAGCTTTGTGTGGGAATGTTTTCTCTCTCCTTTTTTTTTCTCTCTCTGATTAACGGATAGTTTGCTATCTCATGTTAACTTCCTCAGATTGTTCTCAGAGCATTCAGGCCCAGTCTTTACCATAAGCATTCAACCTGTGCCTCCCTGTTCAGCCCCTGCTTGCTGCTGGTGGGCATGAGCATTTGAGCTACTTCTCCACTGGGAGTTGCAGTTAGGCACATATTCTGTAGTTTGTTTGTTTGTTTGTTTGTTTTTCCCTTCTGGTTATGTTACCCTCTGAGATTCCAAAACTCCCCACAGACCTGCCAGTGAGTTTCCTGGTGTTCGGAAACTTCTCTTCCTTCACGACTCCCTCCCTGGGATGGTCTCAGTCCCTAACTCTTTTTGTCTCTCTTTTTGTCTTTTATATTTTGTCCTACCATCTTTAGAAGAGAATGCACTGCNTCCCCACAGACCTGCCAGTGAGTTTCCTGGTGTTCGGAAACTTCTCTTCCTTCACGACTCCCTCCCTGGGATGGTCTCAGTCCCTAACTCTTTTTGTCTCTCTTTTTGTCTTTTATATTTTGTCCTACCATCTTTAGAAGAGAATGCACTGCCTTTCTGGGTTGACTGCTGTCCACCGCTAGCATTCAGAAGTTGTTTTTTGGAATTTGCCCAGCATTCAAATGATCTTTTGATGAATTTGTGGGGGAGAAAGTGGTCTCCCTGTCCTTTTCCTCTACCATCTTAGGACCACCCCTGTTGAATCTTTAGTTGTTTAGATTTACCTCGTATCTCCCCAGGCCTACCTTATCTTCCGCTTTCTGTGAGACTTATTTTATCAGCCTTTCTGCCTTCTCCCTTTCATCTACCCAAAGATCACAAAATTTTCTGTATTCATTAGTTTTCTGAGGTGTAATTCATCACAACACTCTGTTCTATCTCACCTACAGACATCTATTTTGTTGCCACAAAACTTACTGCCTCCTTTAAAAGTTATTTATGCTTGTGAATCATTCTGTTCTTTTCCACCTTAAGCCATACCCCAGGGAAAAAGAACCATTTGAGACTCAGGGCTTGAACAGTTGAAAAAACTAGAATGGAATCCAATTCAAAGAGGATATCCTATCCATCAATATACTATTATTTAGATAATTGATAATAGTGTCAAATAAATCAGTATACTAGTTAAAGCTCCTGCTTCATAATAGACATGGAACTGGTAGTGTTTTGGTTTTCCATCCTTAATCTTTAGAAATTTTTGCTCTACAAGTTGGCATCTGACAACTTTAATAAAGAAAGATGGACAGTAGTGCCTGATCAGCTTTTCTCTGCTAACCTCCTGGATTCACAATTTGTGCAGCCTACAGGTTGTTTTAAGTAAATGTTGATTATAGTCAAGCTTCAAATCTAGAACAACCCCTCTCCAGTGTTTTTCAAATATGAAGCATTTCTGAAATGTATATAACTCATAGCAAGTGATTTTCCTATATCTTCAACTGTCAATGGTTCACTAATTAGCTTCTAAGCAGTGTTTTAGAAGGTTGTAGTGTATCTTGAGAATGTGGGTCTGGAAATTATGTACCTTTGAGACAAATATGTTTGCCTTAGGCTTCCAGTTAATTTGTTTATATTTTAAACTTGTAGGTTGTTGCCTTGCCTTATTTTCCATTACTAATTTAATGCAATTTAATGAAATACTTGTTATTAACTTGGAAACCCAAGATGAACCTAGTTGTTTTTATCAGAATTGAAATCAATGGTACGTATGCTCTGTTTATGTCATACAAGTATAGTCCACTTGTTTATACTTTACATTCAGACTTCCCTAAGAGATAATCAAGGAGTGTACCCTGACCCTCCTATACTGTTTTGAGAGTTGGAACAGTGAAGGTAACCTGTGAAGTGAAAGTCACTCACTCTTTATGACCCCATGGACTGTAGCCCATGTGGCTTCCCTGTCCCATGGGATTCTTCAGGCAAGAATACTGGAGTGTGTAGCCATTTCCTTCCAGGGAATCTTTCTGACCCAGGGATTGAACCTGAATCTAATGCATTGCAGGCAGATTCTTTACCATCTGAGCAACCAGGGAAATGAAGGTAACCTGTACTGCTGCAGAAATCAGCAGTGGGTTTCGAAGGCAACTTCCAGGTAAAAAGGAAGAGGTCTTTCTGGTAATAATAATAATAACCTAGGACTTGGAGCACAAAATGAGGCAGGGCAAAGGCCAACAGTTTTGCCAAGAGAACTCGGTCATAGTAAACAACCCCTTCCAACAACATAAGCGACAACTCTACACATGGGTATCACCAAATGGTCAATACTGAAATCGGATTGATTATATTCTTTGCAGCTGAAGATGGAGAAGCTCTATACAGTCATCAAAAACAAGATCTAGAGCTGACTGTGGCTCAGATCATGAGCTCCTTATTGTAAAATTCAGACTTAAATTGAAGAAAGTAGGTGAAACCACTAGGCTATTCAGGTATGACCTCAATCAAATCCCTTATGATAATACAATGGAAGTGATAAATAGATTCAAGGGATTAGATCTGATAGAGTACCTGAAAAACTATGGATGGAGGTTCATAACATTTTACAGAAGGCAAAGAACAAAATCATCCCCGAGAGAAAGAAATGCAAAAAGGCAAAATGGTTGTCTGAAGAGGTCTTAAAAATAGCTGAGAAAAGAAGTGAAAGGGAAAAGTATACCCATCTGAATGAAGAGTTTCAAAGAATAGCAAGGAGAGAAAAGAAAGCCTGCTTAAGTAAACAATGCAAAGAAATAGAGGAAAACAATAAAACGAGAAAGATTAGAGATCTCTTCAAGAAAATCAGAGATACTAAGGGAACGTTTCATACAAAGATGGACACAACAAAGGACAGAAGCTAATATAGACCTAACAGAAGCAGAAGAGATTAAGAAGAGGTGGCAAGAATACACAGAAGAACTGTACAAAAAAGATCTTAACCTGGAAAACCATGATGGTGTGACCACTCACTAGAGCCAGACATCCTGGAATGTGAAGTCAAGTGGGCCTTAGGAAGAATTACTACAACCAAAGTTAGTGGAGGTGATGGAATACCTGCTGAGTTATTTCAAATCCTAAAAGATGATGCCATTAAAGGGCTGCACTCAGTATGCCAGCAAAATTGGAAAACTCAGCAGTGACTACAGAACTGGAAAAGGTCAGTTTTCATTCCAGTCCTAAAGAAGGGCAATACCAAAGAATGTCCAGACTACCGTACAATTGTGTTCATTTCAGACTAGTAAATTTATGCTCAAAATCCTTCAAGCTAGGCTTCAGTAGTGCATAAACTGAGAACTTCCTGATGTACAAACTGGATTTAGAAAAGGCAGAGGAACCAGAGATCAAATTGCCAATATTTGTTGGATCATAGAAAAAAATAAGAATTCTAGAAAAACAGCTGCTTTATTGAGTATGTTAAAATTTTTAACTGTGTGGATTACAACAAATTGTAAAAAAAATTCTTGAAGAGACAAGAATACCAGACCACCTTACCTGCTTCCTGAGAAGCCTGTATGCAGGTCAAGAAGCAAAAGTTAGAACTGAATATGGAACAACATACTGGCTCAAAATTGGGAAAGGAGTATATCAAGGCTGTATAGACTGATTCAGAATAGGGAAAGGAGTACATCAAGACTATATATTGTCATCCTGTTTATTTAACTTATATGCAGATTACATTCAAAATGCTGGGCTAGATAAAGCACAAGCTGGAATCAAGATTGGTGGAAGAAATACCTATAACCTCTAATATGCAGATGACACAACCCTGGTAGCAGAAAGTGAAGCGGCTCTAAAGAGCTTCTTTATGAAGGTAAAAGAGGAGAGTGAAAAAGCTGGCTTAAAACTCAACATTCAAAACTCTCAGATCATGTCATCCGGTCCCATCACTTTATGGCAAATAGATGGGGAAACAATGGAAACAGTGACAGACATTATTTTCTTGGGCTCCAAAATCACTGGGTCCAGTGACTGCAGCCATGAAATTAAAAGACACTTGCTCCTTGGAAGAAAAGCAGTGATAAACCAAGACAGCATATTAAAAAGCAGAGAAATCATTTTGCCAACAAAGGTGTGTATAGTCAAAGCTATGGTTTTTCTNTGACTGCAGCCATGAAATTAAAAGACACTTGCTCCTTGGAAGAAAAGCAGTGATAAACCAAGACAGCATATTAAAAAGCAGAGAAATCATTTTGCCAACAAAGGTGTGTATAGTCAAAGCTATGGTTTTTCTAGTAGTCATATGTGAGTTGGACTATGTGTGAGTTGGACCATAAAGACTGAGCACTGAAGAATTGATGCTTACAAACTGTGGTGCTAGAGAAGACTCTTGAGAGTCCCTTGGACTGCTAGATCAAACCAGTCAATCCTAAAGGGAATCAACCCTGAATATTCATTGGAAGGACTGAAGCTTAAACTCCAATACTTTGGTCACCTGATGTGAAGAACTGACTCTTTGGAAGAGACCCTGATGCTGGGAAAGATTGAAGGCAGGAGGAGAAGGGGGCAACAAAGGATGAGATGGTTGGATGGCATCATTGACTCAATGGACATGANAACTCCAATACTTTGGTCACCTGATGTGAAGAACTGACTCTTTGGAAGAGACCCTGATGCTGGGAAAGATTGAAGGCAGGAGGAGAAGGGGGCAACAAAGGATGAGATGGTTGGATGGCATCATTGACTCAATGGACATGAGTTTGAGCAAGCTCTGAGAGCAGGGACAGCAAAGGACAGGGAAGGCTGGCGTGCTGCAGTCCATGGGGTTGCAAAGAGTTGGACATGACTGAGCAACTGAACAAAAATAAAAGGTGTATATTTGATCAACATATATTATAAGCATATAATATATATAAGTGTATATATTATATAGAGTATATATAATGTATTATATATAGTGTATATATAAGTATATACAATATAAGTTGTATACTTATAAGTATATACAACATAAGTCTACTACTGTGGTAGACTTTTTATATATCTCCTCTTTAGTTATGGTTAATGTTACAAAAGGCATCCTGTCTTTTATTGGCTGTTATACCCAGATTTCATCCATTTAGAATTACTAGGGTAAGGAAGATATAAAGGCACTGTGGTTTGTCGTGGACCCTTTACTTTCACCCCTTTCCTGAAATAAATTTGATTTACACCAGAAGTATAAAGCTGTATCATTTCCATAGTGAGGAAAAACCATTAGAATTCATTTTTATGCAGTGTATATTTATTCTTAATACTAATTGTGGGTTTCTGCCTTAAGAGCAGATGAAAAGATTGAATCTGTTTTGCTGTTGAAATTCAAGACTTGTGAATTTAAAACATCTTTCATTTCCTTAGAGGCTAAAACAAGACATAACCTTTTTATTCAGAACTTAATTTAGACATAAGTCTCCATAAATAATGAAATGGTCCATCAAAGGAGGGTGAACTTAACCTAGATTTTTCTAAATCTGGGGCAGACTTAGTCCATTTTATAGGAAACCTCTTTGAAGCCATTTATATTTCCATTTATAATGAGAATTCAGGAGAACTCATACAGCAAAAGACAACCTCTTATTTCCCCAATCTTAACTAGAATGTTAAATTTCAGTTTGAGCAACTTGATTTAGAACACTTGTCTTCTCTCCTGCCTCAGTTATCAAAGGGATTTTCAGGGATGTGTAGGATGACTGTATATGGGGAGATAAAGTTTTGGGAAAGGATGGACCTGAGATTAGGTAACTACCTACCATGTGACTAAAGCGCTTTAGAGTATCTAAAAAAGCTTTAAGACCTATAAAAGCGTAAAGCAGTAAAACTGCTTCAGAGTATTTTGGGTATCACATCAAAATAATCTGGGGAATGGGGTTTAAAGATGAAAGGTAAGCTGCACATTTATAACTATTGAAACTTGAGTTCATTGTTCTATTTTCTCTACTTTTGTGTTTGAAATCTTTCATACTAGTTGAAGAAAAACTGCCTTGGAAACTGACCATCTAGAGAGTGAATGATACAGTTAGTCAAAGTTCAAATTTTTAAATATTTTGCCTTGAATCCTGAAAAGAAACAAGATTTTAGAGATGCTGTCATAGTAGTTCAGTCGCTCAGTCATGTCCAACTCTTTGCAACTCCATGAACTGCAGAATGTCCAGCTTCCCTGTCCATCACCAACTCCCGGAACTTGCTCAACTTCATGTCCATTGAGTTAGTGATACCATCCAACCATCTCACCCTCTGTTGTCCCCTTCTCCTGCCCTCAATCTTTCCCAGCATCAGGGTCTTTTCCAATGAGTCAGTTCTTTGCATCAGATGGCCAAAGTATTGGAATTTCATCTTCAGCATCAGCTCTTCCAGTGAATATTCAGAGTTAATTTCATTTAGGATTGACTGGTTTGATCTAGAAGTCCAAGGGACTCTCAAGAGTCTTCTCCAACACCACAGTTCAAAAGCATCAATTCTTCAGTGCTCAGCTTTCTTTATAGTCCCAACTCTTACATGACTACTGGAAAAACCATAGCTTTGACTAGATGGACCTTTATCAGCAAAATAATGTCTCTGCTTTTTAATATGCTGTCTAGATTTATCACTGTTTTTCTTCCAAGGAGCAAGCATCTTTTAATTTCATGGCTGTAGTCACCATCTGCAGTGATTTTTGAGTCCCCCAAAATAAAATCTATCATTGTTTCCATTGTTTCCTGGTCTGTTTGCCATGAAGTGATGGGATCAGATCCCATGATCTTAGTTTTCTGAATGTTGAGTTTTAAGCCAACTTTTTCACTCTTCTCTTTCACTTTCATCAAGAGGCTCTTTAGTTCTTCTTTGCTTTCTGCTGTAAGGGTGGTGTCATCTGTGTATATGAGATTATTGATATTTCTCCTGGGAGTCTTGATTCTAGCTTGTGCTTCATCCAACCTGACATTTTGTGTGATGTATTCTGCATATAAGGTAAGTGGGGTGACAGTATACAGCTCTGACATACTCCTTTCCCAATTTGGAACCAATCTGTTGTTGTGTGTCTAGTTCTCACTGTTACTTCTTGACCTGTATACAGATTTCTGGGGAGCAGATAAGGTAGTCTGGTATTCCCATCTCTTTAAGAATTTTCCATAGTTTATTGTCATCCACACAGTCAAAGGCTTTGGTATAGTCAATAAAGTAGAAGTAGATGTTTTTTTTGGAACTCTCTTGCTTTTTCGATGATCCAACGGACGTTGGCAATTTGATCACTGGTTCCTCTGCCTTTTCTAAATCCAACCTGAACATCTGGAGAATTTTGAGCATTACTTTGCTAGCATGTGAGATGGGTCCAACTGTGCAGTAGTTTGAGCATTCTTTGGCATTGCCTTTTTTGGGGCTTGGAATGTAAACACCTTTTCCAGTCCTGTGGCCACTGCTGAGTTTTCCAGATTTGCTGGCATATTGAGTGCAGCACTTTCACAGCATCATCTTCCAGGATTTGAAATAGCTCAACTGGAATTCATCACCTCCACTAACTTTGTAGTGATGCTTCCTAAGGCCCGCTTGACTTTGCATTCCAGGATGTCTGGCTCTAGGTGAGTGAGCACACCATCGTGGTTATTTGAGTCGTGAAGGTCTTTTTTGTATAGTTCTGTGTATTCTTGCCGCCTCCTCTTAATATNAGAAGGGATAGGCTACCCACTCCATTATTGTTGGGCTTCCCTTGTGACTCAGCTGGTAAAGAACCCACCTGCAGTGCAGGAGACCTGGGTTTGATCTCTGGGTTAGGAAGATCCCCTGGAGAAGGGAAAGGCTACCCACTCCAGTATTCTGGCCTGGAGAATTCCATAGGCTGTATAGTCCATGGGAGTCTCAAAGAGTCAGACACAACGGAGCAACTTTCACTTTCAAGCTATGACATCAGATATAGAATCTAGCTTTCTTCCATACTACCCTCTCCCACCTTTACCTTTTATTTCTCTTTTCTGTAGCGTTTTGGTAAGTTAATTTTATTTCTTAGATAAAATTTGGGGAAATCATTCCTTTCGGTAATTGGTCATATGTACAAATTTATAAAAGACAGTGATATTGTANTAGAATCTAGCTTTCTTCCATACTACCCTCTCCCACCTTTACCTTTTATTTCTCTTTTCTGTAGCGTTTTGGTAAGTTAATTTTATTTCTTAGATAAAATTTGGGGAAATCATTCCTTTCGGTAATTGGTCATATGTACAAATTTATAAAAGACAGTGATATTGTACAATTTAAAATGTAACTTTACTATGAGTCTGATGTGTTGAATTTAGGAATACAGTGATCACAAGGTGAAAATGTGCTGTGATCTAAAATTCAATCTCAATATATATAACTCAGCCTTTGAAAAAAGATTTGTAGTTTTTTCAGAGACAGTTTTCATATACTGTTGCACTTCTGGGTTGTGTTAAGAGAGAAAATGATGATGTTAATGTTTTAATCCAGAAACTACATATTTTAAAAATCAAGGAGCGATACCTAAGTTTGGTTATTGAAAAAATTTGATGGTGTGATGATTTAGCACTACATTTTAAAGTGCTTATCTATACTAGTCCTTACTTTGAAAGCTTTTCCTATTATCTCTTGACCACACCAAGTACCTCAAACACTCCCCATAAAAGTCCAAAGCCTCCTTTTTGTCCTGTCACCCAAGGGCCAGTTTTAAGGGTTGTATAAGACCAGGGAACTGTCAAGAGGGTTACTAGGTTAGAAGCTGATGAGTCCCAATGAGTATTGTGGGATATATTGAACATTGTGGGACAAGACAAAATGGCCAAACCTAGTACTTGCAAATGGTGATCATAGGCCAAAATAAAAGTCACACTGCCTCCAAGAGTGATGTCTCATGTGTATGCCTGTGTTCAAGTGCAGCCCCGGGGTGTTAAGTGGCTCTGGAACTTGCTCATAGACAAAGTCAAAGAGCAAAATACCCTGCACATTGCTGTGCTGAAAATGGCATTCACACTGCAGGCCTTTCTTTCTTCTTCATTTAGTCTGCTTTAGTTCTATCAAGTCATTTGGAGTTGTCAGGAAGCTTTATTCTTTTTGAGGGTGAGGGATGAGGTTAGGGCAAATGTGTGCTATAGTCATGGATTGATGAAGGTTGATTACAATGACCAAAATTTGCAAGCTATTTTTGTTATTATGGAAATTACCTTTGATTTGGATAGCAAGGAGAAGTTGCTACAGAACTTTCACAATTTTTGCATCAGATGAGCTTTTGGCATAAGGGCATTCCGCTTGATTTTATATTTAAACATTAATAATTCTTAATATGTACATGTCTCTCAAGTACCACAAATACTCATGGTATATCTTTAGAAAAAGACCACAACTCAGATCCAATAAACTAACAAGTATAAGATACAAATCCACTCTAGAGCTTAAAAATGCTAGAGTACCCTGGGCAGCTGCCTGTATCATTCCAGCAATTAACTCTTTTGTTTCTTAATAAACATTCAATTTCTTAAAGCTCTCAAAACCGCCTACCAGCACCTTCTCTGGACCACCATGTAGTATATAGATGAAAATCCTAGGCCACATATCAACATATGAATAGTAATATCTCAAGTATACAGTAAATCTGAATTATGCAAACTTTAATTCACAAAAAAAAAAAAATATATATATATATATATATTTGTTTTTTATAGGTATGTTCTCTCTTTTGACTGACAAGCTTTGGTTTTCCTTCAAACTGGAAGCACCAAATCCTGAGCGCTGTCTGAACAGCTGTACTACAGTGGATGCTGCCTTGGCGGTTCATTTCAGCAATTCCTCATCACATCTCAGGCAATTTCTTTCCATTGAGCCTATTCCTGTCCCCTTCCCTTCAAAATGATTTAGTAATTACCAAAAGGGATGAAGGGCCAAGCCAGAGCAATCAAATATTATTAAGTTTCATTGCATGTGTGTGTGTGCACGTGTACACAGATAAGGTTCTCACTTTTACAAACATCCCCCAAAAGTTCAAGCTACGACCCACATCTGTTGCAAAAAGCAATGGGAAGGGTTTTTGGAAATACAGTAAAAATAACATTTCTCTGTACTAAAGTAATGCTCACTGAATTGGGGTACTCGATTCCCAATGACTAGTTCTACAAAGTGTGTATTTGGAACAATTATCTAGATAAAGCATGTCAAAGAAACAATCATAGATTTGAGGCAAAGCCACAGGGTTTGGGGTTGAAGGGAGCTGACAAGTATACATAGAAACGTTATTTAAGTGAATCAAATAACTACATCAGCTTATATTAGCTGTGTGTATACAAGCAATTTGTTTACTAACACTGTTTTGAAATGTGATTACCAAAATAATATCATTTTTTCTTGTGTAATTTTTAAATAGGAAAGAATGCCTGACTCACTTCAAGTACTTTTTCTTAATGGTTGAACAAACCAAGATCTGGGCCACTTAAACTGTTAGTTAAAACACTNTAACACTGTTTTGAAATGTGATTACCAAAATAATATCATTTTTTCTTGTGTAATTTTTAAATAGGAAAGAATGCCTGACTCACTTCAAGTACTTTTTCTTAATGGTTGAACAAACCAAGATCTGGGCCACTTAAACTGTTAGTTAAAACACTCCTTAAGTTTCAGCACAAGGCAATATGAATGTCAAATGGTTGTTTATATTTCCTAGCTAAGTTATCAACTCATTTTATGTCATTCAGAAGGTAAAGGCCACGGTGGGGGCGGAGAGGTTTGAACTTAGCTGAAATGCCCTAAATTAGATCAGAGTGGAATGAAAAATGACTATGAGAGGCAAAAAATATCAGAAAATTTTCCAGTATGCCTATTTAAGTGGACAGGAGTATAACTTGGAGATTTATATCCCTATAAAATTTGACATCTCCCAAAAATAATGACTTTGAATTTGGAATCATTCCTTTTTCTTTATACTCCACTGGCTTTAAAGCTGTAAGTGGAGGACCTACTTCAACAATGGCCATTTTTGAATATATTTCAGATATTTTCTTTGTAAACAATGTTACCCTTACTAATTGTGAAATGAAGTCACTCAGTCGTGTCCAACTCTTTGCCTCCCCATGGACTGTAGCCTAATAGGATCCTCCATCCATGGGATTTTCCAGGCAAGAGTACTGGAGTGTGTTATTATGAAGGAGATGTTAATTATGATGAAATCAAACAAATATAGGTGTCCATAAATGATAAGAAATTCACCTGTTGTGGAGGTGTACCATGGTATACTTAGACAAAAAGTGATTCTTGAATCATTTATTATTATATTTGACTTTGGAGTACATTTTTAACTTTACATATAAATATGTCTTAAATTATGGAGTTCATGGCATTTTGGGCAAATGAACAAAAAGGTACAATGGCCAATCCATTTCCACATCTCCTTTGTATATATATGCTTAATAGTAAATGTCTTGTTTCTATGATCTAGAAGAGTTGGCTTTGTTGACTGGCTTTCTGAACTTGAGCAAGTCATTAAAATTTTATGGGCCTCATTTTTTTCTTTCTATTTGTAAAATAAGAATTTAGAATTGAGTGGATCCCCACTAAGCTTCTCTTTTACTTCTTTTATGTTTATAAATTTACTCTCAAGTTGACGTATACCTTCTCTGGGGTCAGAGAACATAGTTAAACATTTGATTTGAAATGTCTTTCTTGATAGTAGCTGATCCAGAGTTAACACAAGTGTCTTTCTTTCCTACTTTCTACTGGAATTAGAGTTGTTTAAAATGTTGGTGTCACCATCATAGACATTAGGGCAATAACTGATTAGCTTTAACAGCTAACTGGCTTCAATCCCCAACATAGCTAGGCCTCAGCATAGCTGGTGAAATCTTAAGCCTACGTCATGAAGACAATAACCCTGAGACGATCTGAAAAGGAATGAAATATGACACTGGTTTCTTTCAGTAGTAGAGATTGCTATTATGACTTATACATATTCTCTCTTTGGCACAAAACTGAGAGAAGACTGTATTTTGCACCATGGCTCTATCCCTGGCTATCCTTATTTTCTGACAAATTGATCAAGTAACTGCTGGAACAATTAAGCCTAGGTTATCATAATACATGCATTTGTAAGAGAGATGAAATAGGGCCATCTATTGGTTTCTGGTGCCATCAATATGAAAAGAAATGTAGCCTAGGTGCTATTTATTACTCAAAGTGAATTTGGAAACTGGGAAAGTTGAATCTGTAACTTTATAAAACTTCCTTCTGGAAGGTAACCTGTTACTGATGTCAGGAGCATTTAGAATAGTCCCACTTAGAGAAGCAGGAGGTTTGAGTAAATGATTGCTTCAGGTATGATCAAGGAATTATTTTGTGATAATCTCTTGCCAAATGGATCTTGATGCAGCTTGTTCTCTTGGTCACTTTTTCCTGGATCTGAGCTTTGTTCTTCAACACCTCCTCTTGTTTCCACCTTCCCCCGTTTGTGTCTTTTTCCTGTAGAATATTTTGTCAATTACTGAAGCTAGGGCTAGAATGGGAATCAATTCAAATAACAGAAACTACACTGTCAAAAACCATTTCAGCGGCATATTTGCACTGAGAATGCTGCATTTCACTAAATTTTGCCAGAAAGTATACACATAAATTTAGATGGTTTCCTATTACTGTTGACCTTTGCAAAAACAGGGTGACAACTAATTAAGTTTCTTATGTTTTTGAGCTATGTGTTAATCACGAGGACTTAGACCTTGAGCTATTTTAGGTCATGTGTGTAGAGTGTAAGTTGGAGATACCTTTGTGCTAATGTTGATAAGAACCACTCTTGTTTAGCAGGTACTCAGTCACTGGTTACCAGGTCTAACATGATGACCATACGCATTATGGGCTTCATTTTTTAACCTTCACCTATGTTGTCTGATGAGGTACTCTTAAGCTGTGGAAAATAATTTGTTTTGGTGTATAAAGCAGTTTTCTTTAGACAGTAGAATTTGGATCATGTTTGTAGTTCCATGAATTCACTAGGGTTGTTATGTTACATATTTAACATCAGTTTACACATACAATTCCACTGTCTCCACTGAGCATTAAAACTGCAACTTGAATCAAATTATCTAGATCTAAAATTGTTTTGTTGTTCTTGTTTTATCAGAGAGCAATTAATTAAAATGAAGTTGTTTTCAGATTCTGACTCAGCAAGATGTCGTTTTTCCGATAAAACATTTTCAAATCCAGGTTTTTATCTTAGAAATACTTTTGATAGCAATAATGATTAAAACTATCAACAGTAGATAGAACCCTATAAATATGCCAGCTAATTATTTTTTCTTACCAATGTATGAGATGTAGTGACTATTGGTTAGAGTGCAGGAAAAGTTTTTAAAAAGAGTCTACATCCTAAATACTAATCTTGATACTGTCAAATCTTAAGATGTAGTAAGCTAACTGAAATATACAAACACAGGAAAGGAATTCACTAACTTATTAGATATGACATATACTATGGGGGTAAATAGTCACTGGCATACATTAGGAAACTCACAAGTCTTTAAGAAACAAAAAACTCAACAGCCCCCACAATAAGGAGAAGTTGTAGCATTTAAAAACAAAAACACGAAAGCCAGCTATACCTAGAAACCACGAGCTGACAATTCTTTGGAGTCTATTCAGTCTCCCTTTGATGCTGTTCATTGAACCAGAATGGGCAGCGTGGAGCACTGAAGGGCAACAAACATAGGCAGGTGAGTTTGCCTCATCTGATAGCTGGTGGGGACTGCTGAGCACAGCCCTCAGCCCTGTGGGGAAATGGTGTGAGATCCCAAGGAAGGTCAGGAATCTGTGTGGCAGCGACGGTAGCAAAGTGGCACCTGGAGCTTACAAAGGGTAAGAAAAGCAAAGCCAAAGGGTTAAGCACCTGACTGCACCTCTGCTGATTAGGGGCAAATACCCCTTCAGTTGGTTATGAAATGGACTTAGTGTTTTATAGGTATAAAAAGGCAAATAATAGTAATACTAATAACAAGAACAAAAAAGTGAATGTAGCTATAAAAGATGGTGAAAGCAATAGGAGTTTCACTCTCCTGTCTAGTGAGTGGGGG
>SJYV01017456.1:0-11541 GCA_006410875.1 Neotragus pygmaeus | reverse complement strand
GTGGGGCGTGCTGAGTGCAGAGCGTGCGGGGATTCAGGACCCCCATGGCCCCCACACTCCGGAGGTACGCACGGAGACAGCTGCCCTGGGGGAGGTCTGGTCGGGGTCTCAGACCTCAGGGTCCCCCCCGTCTGAAAGGGTCTGGGCAGTGGCTCAAGGGAACACCGTGCGCTTAAATTACTTTCGAAACTTCGTGTTTTGCACCAGATGCACCAGGGCAAGTTCTGAATTTATAAGAAAATGGTTTTTCTGATCTTTTGTTAACAGCTAAGAACTTTTCTTTCTCAACTTCAAGCCACGACTATTTCAGAGAAAGGTGTGGGAAAAAGAGAGAAAGCCAGCGTAGCACCAGAGCAGACGCGGTGGGGCCTTCTGTGGCTCATTTCTGGAAGACGAACCTGGGTCCTCCCTCTGCGGATGGCGGCCGAGCCTGGCGGGGCCCATGGCCACGGTGCCCTTGGCGACTTTCCCCAAAATCATATTTTCCAGATTGTCTTCCCTCCTGGAATCCAAAAGAACACTAATGCCAACCTTTAGGAATGTTCTGCTGTGAGAATCCAGACCCTGCACTGCTGCAGCCCTCGCCCTGGCTGGCGCGCCACCAGCAGCTTCTGGCCACGGGGGCCTCAGCCCGTCCGGTGGCTGAGGGGAGCTGGTCAGGAGCGCAGGTGCACACGCACTGGGAAGCGTCAGGGCTCGCCGGCCAGGTCTCAGCTCCCCGCACCTCGTCTTCACGGCTCCGTCAGAATGGGGGTGCCAGCCTTGGCAGGGCGGGTGTGGGGGCCTTGTCTTGCCGAGGACGGGGAAGGGGCAGGAGAGAGGCTGGGAGCAGCTCTAAGTCCCGAATGAGTGGAACGGAATCAGGCCCTACAGTAAGAGGGGCCTTTTGTAGCAAATCGGCAGCAGCGCACGCATCTGCCTCTCAGACTGGAAAGGTGCACGGCTCGATGAGGTGGTTCTGGCAAGGGTCCGGGAAGGAGCATCTCTCGTGCAGTGGCCGGCTTGGCAGTGCGATGGATGTGTGTGAAAGTTACAAACTGTGGACCAGTGAGCACACCTGAGCAGTGAAGAGGGGGCAGGACCTGCAGGTGTGAGGGGGGACGTGAGCCCTGACGGCACCCTGGGCGCATGGACACCCTGGGCAGAGCCAAGCTGCCTGGACCCGGGCAGGGGAGGAAGCGGGTGTGAGGGGGGACGTGAGCCCTGATGGCACCCTGGGCGCATGGACACCCTGGGCAGGGCCAAGCTGCCTGGACCCGGGCAGGGGAGGAAGGGGGTGTGAGGGCCGACGTGCTGAGGTGCTCAGTCGTGTCTGACTCTTTGCGCCCCCTGGACTGTCGTCCACCAGGCTTCTCTGTCCATGGGATTCTGCAGGCAAGAATACTGGAATGGGCTGCATGCCCTAGTCCAGGGGATCTCCCCAGCCCAGGGATCGAACCCAGGTCTCCTACACCACAGGCAGCTTCTTTACTGTCTGAGCCACCAGGGAAGCCCAGGAATACTGGAGTGGGTAGCCTATCCCTTCTCCAGGGCATCTTCCTGACCCAGAAATGGAGCCGGGGTCTCCTGCGTATCAGGGTTTTCTTTACCAGCCGAGCCACCAGGGAAGCCCGTGGGGGTGATAGTTGCCCACAGCCTGTGGATGTGCTGGAAACTGAATTATTCATCTTAAATGGGTGCATTTTGTGGTCTGCTGACCCTACCTCAGTAAATTTTTCTGTTGAAAAACAAAAACCAAGACGTGAACGTATACCTGTAGACCCTGCATCTGTGATCCCCGCACTGTGAGGTGGCTGTGGGGGCAGCCAGCTGGGGCGTCTCGTCCGCGTCCACTGCCAGGTGCCGGCCCAGCTGCGCCCCGTTCCCGGCTCTTCCTGGGCCCGCTCCCCTGTCTGAGGGTCCGCAGGCGCGCCTTGTGGACTGCTTTCTGCTCTGCATCGCCTGTGTCCCGGCGCCTCCTGGTCCTGCCCAGAGGCTCAGGGGCCCCGGGGTGGCCTCCCTGCCCTCGGGAAGCTCGANTTCCCGGCTCTTCCTGGGCCCGCTCCCCTGTCTGAGGGTCCGCAGGCGCGCCTTGTGGACTGCTTTCTGCTCTGCATCGCCTGTGTCCCGGCGCCTCCTGGTCCTGCCCAGAGGCTCAGGGGCCCCGGGGTGGCCTCCCTGCCCTCGGGAAGCTCGAACCCAGGAGGCCTCATTCTTCCAGCGGTCTCGCTGCTGCCTCCACCTTAGCTTGTTGCAGGAAAACAGCATCGTGTGACGCCCCCGCCATCTCTTTTATCTCCTTCTCCCTCTCAGCTACTTGACTCCTTACCCCACGCCCTTTCCTGATAACCTCCTGGAAATCCCTGCATACTTAGTAACGCACAAAGGACTGGGGGTTGAGAGTCTGTGGAGCCGAACTTGGGGGGGCTTGACTTGGGGTGAAACTCCAACAATCTGCCTTCAGCTCCCTTTATAGTTGTCACGGTGTCTCACATAAGGGCGTTCTCGACCCTACTGACTTCTTAAGTAGCTTCCGTAGTTTGTTTTCCAGAAGCTTCTTTTTGAGCTTGGTATGTGAAAATTAACTGGGGGATTTGCAATTTACAGATGTGTTCAGGCCTGTCAAAGCAGGCGGTCACAGGACCAGGGTCCTGGGAGGGCGCCCAGCTACTGCAGTCCCCGCTCCATCTTTGGGGGGCGCAGACGAGGCTTGGGTGCCGGGAACGCCAGTGAGGGGCGTCACTCGCGGAGGCTGGTCCAGGCCGGCGTGCGAGCGGAGGCCCCGTGTGACCCCGTGCCTGTCAGGGGGGCCGGCTGTGGAGGCCTGTGACAGTGCTGCTGCCTGCCTGAGCGTGGGCACCAGCCCTCTCCCGTGAACCCTGCCCCCGCGGGACCCCACGCCCTCACACGCCCCCACGCCCCCACACGCCTGCTGGGTGCCTGGTCCCCACAGCAGGCGCAGCTCCAGGCCCGGTCATCCGGGCGGGCTTGTCAGGGGCCGCTCAGGTGTGTCCCCACCTGGGGACACAGCTGTAAATACCCTCGTCTTTTCTGGTCTTAGCAGCCCTTAGAAATGCAGCATTAGGTGAAAAAGTATTTCCTAAATAGAGGCACAAAATTTCAGTTTCCAAGGAATCAGAAATACCTGCTCACAACGTTATCAAATAAAGGAGATGCATGGTTCCTTTTTTCCTTGATTAATTTCACAGCTTTTATTTCAGGATTGAGTTGTTGTTCAAGAACACTGTTTTTATTTCTGGCTTAGTTAGAAAAGCACAAGAGAATAATAGCATATGCTTTTTTCCGTTGGGAACACCTAAGTGAAAGCGAGGCTGCCTGGCATTGCGTGTGTTCAGGTGCTGGGCATGTGGGTCCAGCTCAGACAGAGGATCCGAGGAGCTCTGCGGTGTGCTGTCCACACAGCTCGTCTGAGCGTGACCCCCACCCAGCTGCTTGGTGCCCGTGGCTCGTCTCTCCTGGGAGCCTCAGCGACACTTGTCTTTTGACCCCGCGGCCCCCTTGCCGGCAGCGCAGAGGAGCGCTCTGGTTGGGCAGGTGGTGTGCGGGCTCTTCCGGGAGTGGCTGCGTGAGGTGCAGTGAGGGGCACCCAGGGTGGGGCCCTGACCTGCCCCTGCAGCCCCTGCTTTCCCGCTGGCTCTGAAGCTGGGGGCTCCTGCGGGTGTGGGCGCACCAGGCCCGGGAGCCCCGAGGGTGCTGTCCGCCCCGCGTCCTGTACTTGCAGGGTGCCACGGACTTGTGCCCCAGATTCCCCTCCCTCAGCCCCACAGGACTGTTTATTTAGCCTGAGATGCCCAGCACTCAAGGTGACCCGTGCCTGGGCCCTGGGGGAGACAGAAGCTTCTGGGGTGGGAGGAGGCCTCAGGCAGGAGGGGACCCCCCGCGTGGCCCAGCTCGTGTTTATACTTGGGTGATGCTTCTGCAAGGCCTGGGCGGTGATGAGATAAACTCTGACAGTCTCAGCAAGGAGGGCAGGCAGGACCCCTGGGCAGGGCCACCCCAACCTGGCCGGTGACCATCATGATGGAGACGTGGCCCAGCACGACTGGCCTGGGCTCACAAAAGGCGTGGGAGTTCTGAATTAGAAACGCGTGAACCCACCAGTGTTGAACGGCGTCAGGTGATTCAGAATTGAAAAGTCATGGCACGGGGACCCGAGGGTCACCCGCTGCCACACGCCCTGAGTCCTCCCCCGCTGCCGAAGGTCCTGCGGAGCCCTAGCATCCCCACCGCACGGTTGCCCCACGTCATCATTCTCGAGTCGGAGGGCCTTTGCGTCAGGGTCAGATGCACCAGGGGCGCGGGGCAGGGTCTCCTCAGCCAGGGGGACGCCCAGGCCCTCCCGGGTGCTCTGCGGCCGGGCGCATCGCAGCTTTGGGTCGTCACCGTGGGTGGAGAGGCGCCGCTTTGCCCGAGCACCTGAGCATCTGAATGCTGTGCCGTCACTGCTCAGGACGTTGGGACAGGGATACGGGCTGGACGAGCAGCTGCGAGGGTGCTCTGGTGGGCAGCTGGTGGGCAGGCTGCCCTGCGGGCACTTGAGGCCTCTGTCACCGTGTGGGACGCTGGGAAGTCAGGCTGGCCAGGGCCCCCTGGGTCACCTGCATGGTGGCGGGGCCTGGCCTGTGGCTCCGCACACAGAGCGCCAGTGTCCAGCGGCCAGGGTGGAGGCTCGTGGCTGCGACCTCCCCCAGGAGGCCCTGCAGTTGCCCCTGCTCACTCAGGGCCCCGAGGCCAGCCCAGACCAGAGGGAGGGACGTAGGGATCTCCCTGGCAGGGTCGGCACGGGAGTTCCGACGGCCCGAGCTGTGTGCTTGGGGAGAGGCTGCCGCGTGGTCAGCGCCCAGCAGAGCACGTCATCACAGGCTCGCTCCTTGACTCCCTGGACACAGGTTTCGGGAGTGCTCACCGTCTGCCCAGCACTGCTGAATGCAGAGAGGAAGAGGGAGCAGTCGTGACTGTGGGTCACGGTGAGGAGGGGTGACCAGAGGCTCTGGGGTCCCTCTGCCCCGCGGCCCCAGAGTCTGAGGGGCGACCCTGTGGTGTCCGTGTCGGGAGCAGGGCCTGGTCGGTCTCTTCCCAGGGCTCCTGGCTGCCTGGGGGGCTCGGCCCGTCAGCGGCCCCTCCCATGCTGCGAGCTCGGCACAGGTCATCAGAGAAGAGCCCCGAGGGCGTCTCTGCGTCTTCTGTAACGGTGTCTCGGAAGACACGCCTGTCTGTCCATAGTGTTTCCGCCTGGAGAGCTAGTGTGTTTCATCTTCAGGTAAATCACGAGAATTGTGTGTTCTGCCGTTGCCACGTGTTCATCAGCTCCGGGGGCCTTGGCGCCCGGGCGTGTCACTGAGCCCCTCACGGTGGGCTGGAAGGTGCCGCTCTCCTCTCTCCTACCGTGTGTTAGACTCAGTTTCCTTCCAGAAGACCTACTTCATTCTCGTCTTTCATGTTGCCATCTGTTCTTTTCGGAGATTGGGGGAGACCTGAGAGGCACGTTTGCGAGTCTTCCTGCGTCCTGGGTATGCCCCCGCACCCGAGTACCTGGAGCGGACCTTGGCTGCTCTGGGTCAGGCAGCTCAGCCCAGAGGCTTCCTGGCTTGTAAACCAGCCCGCGGTAGAGGAGGCTGCCTGCGGCGTGATTCAGAAGCCCAGCCTCATCCGACTGTGGGGATGCTCGGTTGCTCAGTCGTCCGACTCTTTCGACACCATGGACTGTGGCCCACCAGGCTCCTCTGTCCATGGAATGTCCCAGGCAGGAATGCTGGAATGGAGGCCGCTTCCTCCTCCAGGGCATCTTTCCAGCCCAGGGACCAACCTGTGTCTGTTCTGTGTGTCTGCTGCTTTGGCAAGTGAGGTCTTTTTACCCCTGAGCCATCTGAGAAGCTGTTCTATTTAATATCAAGTGTTAAAAGAAAATAGCAAGGCAGTCAAAAACATATTCAAGGAAAGAAAATATTTTCATCATGAAACTGATCTCCGGTGGGAAATGGACTTTTATGTAGCTACAAGGAGCTACACTGGCCACCAGACTCCATAGCCCTGTAGGCTCTTGGAGAGGGCAGACAGGAGCCCCGGGGGCTGTGGCTCCCTCACCAGGTCCTGCCCCTGTGCGTGGGGAGGGCTGGGGAGGGCTATCTCCGCAGGACGAGGGTCCCGGGCTCCTGCAGCTGGTCACGTGTGGTTACAGAGTTTGGCCTGTAGCTGAGCTGAGGACCAGCCTACATAGTAGGGCAGGGCGGGGGTCCCGCGCTTCACAGACACGGCGAACCTGAGGCCCTGGCTGGCTCAGGGTCCCGCGCTTCACGGACACGGCGAATCTGAGGCCCTGGCTCAGCGCTGGCATCTTCCCAGGGGCGGCTGAGGGCAGCAGCCAAGGTCAGAGCCCCTCGGAGGCGAGCCTGTGGACGTGGGGTCCGGGCCGGCTGGACCAGCGACGGCCTCTTGGGGTGCAGACCACACTGCTGGCCCTGCAGGGCGATGGGCTTCCTGGTCTGGGCTGAAGCTGGTGGAGCTGCGGAAACCACCCACGGCCCTCAGGAGGCCCGGCCCTCTGCCGGGTCAGGCTGGAGACCAGCCCGCTGTGGGGCTGGGTCTTTCTGGCTATGATCACCTGGAGTGTGCGCGGAGTGTGGCCAGTGGCGGCCAGGAACCATGGCCTGACTCCTTAATTAGAGACAGGTTTGCTGCTTGGGGGAGCCTGGTGGGCTGCCGTCTATGGGGGCGCACAGAGTTGGACGCGACTGAAGTGACTTAGCAGCAGCAGTTGCTGCTTCAGTGCTGATTCGTTACGGGCTTTTAGGTGCCGCCTTATGTCCATCAGTAAATTCAGCATTCAGAGATGATACTTGGCACAAATTTGCTGTCTGGATCAATCCACCAGCAGACAGTCACTCTGGGTGAACAGTATATATTTTGGAGTCATGGTTAACAGGAGGGACACATTTGATAATGTGACTTATTTGGCTCTTAGAATGAAACCAGAGTTTACTTTCCTTTTTCTTTGCAGGCCTTTATCCATCCATTCATTTATCAAATAATCAGCACCTACCGAATACCAGGCATGACTTTGCCTTCTTAGGTAAACAGCTCCACACATGAGAAAAAAGAACACATCTCTCTTCTCACTTGAGGGACGAAAAGGCCCTATAATCTGTGGTCAGGAAGAAACCGACCTCCAGCCCTGGGCATAAGTGACGCATGTGCAAGAGATGCCATCTGCTCTGGGGTGGCTGGGGCCTGCCCCTGCCCCCGTGGCCACGGCGAGGGCCCCCAGCTGCAGGGCCGGGCAGACGACGTGGCTGGAGTGGGTGCCGGCCTCCTCCCCGCCCCTGGCCTGAGTCACTTGTTAGCACTGGCTCTGGGGCCTGGCTGGTCTCGGGTACTGCCATCGCCATAGCAACCAGGACGGTTCTGCAGCCACAGGGGAGGGGCGGGAGGTGGGAGGCCATGTTCACCGTCTCAGTTTTAACTGGTTGTTCAGAGAAGGCATTTCCATCTCTTCTGTTCTGGAAGAGAAGTGTCAACTGCTGCTGCTTGTGTTTTGAGGTTCTTAGGAGAAATAACAGGAAAAATCCCCGTCCTGTGTTTTCCACTAAAGGCCGTCTCCAATAAGACTTTTTTAAAAAAAGATTTAATTCTACTTTTAAGAAACACAGGCACTTGCAGCCAAATATCTCATTTCTTGAAAAAAAAAATTCCAACAGGAAGTGCAGTCACATCCTAGCAGTGTCAACAGGGAAGTCGGAGTGCTTTCGGGGCAAGGCCGTGAGCATCAGTTTGGGAAGCAGGCAGGAAGTCGATGGGCCCTTCAGATGCGGTTCGGCACAGTCTTCACACACCTGCGTGAGTACACGTGAGCACTTGCGTCTGCCAGGAGCGCATGGAAAATCTGTCTCTAGACACTTCATGACGGGGCTGGAAGCTGCCTGAAATCGCGTGCCCTCTCAGCTTGTCTGTGTTTCTATGCCCAGCTTCCCTGGAGTGGCCTGGTGTCCAGGGCCTTGCAGCACTGAGCTGTCGTGGGGGTAATCGCAGGAAAACAGTCGTCGGTTCTTTCTTTTTCTTCACCATCTGAGAGTCACTGATGATTCCCTGACGATTCCTGCAGGAAAACCCTGCAGAAGCTTTCGGGTTAGAGGGACCTGGGGCGTGTGTCCTCACGCCTCGTAGGGGGGAAGCTGAGGCTCCAGGAGGGGCCTAGGGTCCCCGGGATGGTGTGGCAGGTCCCCGGAGTGCAGCAGGTGTGTGCGTTCAGGTTGCAGCCAGCGCTGCTAGGAAACCTCAGACACTCGATTTACTGGCACAGAAAACATCCACTCGGTTATTGTTCTCCTCCATCCCAAGTGATGACATTAATGAAAAGCTTGAAAGAGAGGCTTCAGGCTCGCAGACTCGCCTCTGCCCTTCAGAGGCTGCGGCAGGAAGCTGCAAGCGGCGTGTTTCCCCGAGAGCAGAGTCAAGCATGCTTGTGGGGTGGAGCTGTGGCCGCTCTGGGTGCCGAGCTCTGAGGAACTTCTGCTCTGGTTTCAGTTTGGTTTCTGTTGTTGTTTTTCCTTCAGCTTTAACCAGGGGCGGGGGTGCGGCCCTGGGTGGTACTGGCAGGTGTCACCAAGCCGGGACTGCTCCAGCGGTGCTGGAGGCTCAGACCCAGCCCCCTCCCTGGCCCTGCGTCTGGGGCCCTCAGATGCCCAGTTGGGGAACAGGAGGCCCCTGGGAGGCAGGAGCTCCTTGACGGGGCTCCTTCCTTCTGACCTGGGAGGAGAAGCCCCCTCTGCTCCCACTTGGTTCACAGCAGAGGGGCTATAGTAGCCCGCAGCGAGCTCGACCCGGCTCCTGGCAGAGGGCCCAGCAGCGGTGGCTTTGCCGGTGGTCTGCAGTCAGACCCGGGGTCACAAGCGCTGCAGGCCGGTGGCGCCAGGCTGCCTGCAGCGCGCGCCCTTTCTCCCAGAGCGCAGGGGGAGGCGCGGGCGTACCTGGCCCCTGGACTCTTCCTCGCTGGTGTGTGTGCGTGTGTGCCGAGCTACTTCAGTCATTTCCGACTCTTTGTGATCCTTGGTTATTGCCCCAACTTTGACCTAATACTATCAAATTAATCAAAAAAAAAGAGAGCTGGGGATTAATAGATAAGCAAGTGTCAGCCTCGGGAAAGAAGGGGATGCAGCATCAGGCCAGGGTATGGGTGAGCCTTGAGGACACAGCATTGAGCAACATAAGCCGGGCCCAGAAGGACAAGCACGGTGACCCCACTCCTGCGAGGGCCCTGGGGTCACCAGGGCCACAGAACCCGAAGCTGGTTGTGGGCTGCGGGAGGGGAAATGGGGCCTGTTGCCTCCTGGGTGGAGAGCCTCGGTGTTCTGAGATGAAAGGGTTCTTGAGGTTGATTGTGCAAGTGTGCTGCAGTTAACAGAGGGTGCCGCTGATCTGTGCGCTTACGGGGGAGTGAGAGGGTAGTTTGAGTTTCTGTGTATCTTACCCTAATTTACGGTCTTCCCTGGTGGCTCAGATGGTAAAGAATCTGCCTGCAATGCAGGAGACGCAGGTTCATTCCCTGGGTTGGGAAGATCCCCTGGAGGAGGAAATGGCTACCCACTCCAATATTCTTGCCTAGAGAATCCCATGGACAGAGGAGCCAGGTGGGCTACAGTCCATGGAGTTGCAAAGAGTCAGACACGACTGAGTAATTAACACACGCCATGATTTAAACAGTACAAATATTAAAGGGACTAATTGCTGACTCAATGACATGAGTTTGAGTGAACTCCGGGAACTGGTGATGGACAGGGAGGCCTGGCGTGCAGCAGTCCATGGCATTGCAAAGAGCTGGACATGACTGAGCAACTGGACTGAGCTGACTGAATGTGGGCTAGAGGAAAAAATCCTTAAATCCTAGGCTGCTGGATCCCTACTTTTATAGGAATCCACGGTTTTAAAGGTTAGTGTATGTCACCTGCTTGTAACAGTACAGATGGCTTTTTCTTCAGCACTTTGACGGGTGGTAACAAGAAAACGTACAGAATATACAGAAGTGAGCAGGTGCCTTGCTGTGGAATAAACCCGTTATTGGGGAAGGTGTCTGAGATTAACTAGGAGACTAAACAATTCCATGCTAAACTGACGGCTTACATTTGCCTTTAGGTGAAGCCAAAAACCTTCCCACATATCCGGGGCCAAACAGGATGCGGGATTGCTACTGCACAGTGAACCTCGACCAGGAGGAGGTTTTCAGGACCAAAGTCGTGGAGAAATCACTCTGGTATGTCTGCTGCTGCTCTGCTCGAGGCTGGTGATCCCTGACCTTCCATCTCCGGGTCTCTTGGCTCACTGGGCAGTTATCAGCTGATGGTTCCTGAATGCTCCTAGTGTCCAGGACTGGGTGGGAGGACAGAGCAGAGGCTGTCTGTCTGCTGGGAGGTGGGTGGGGACTTCCTAAGTCCAGATGAACGGGTGCAACAAGAGTGCAGATCTTGGATCTCAGAGCATAAACATTTGGGAAGCTTTTTTCCATCTTCCTTTTCCTCAAGAAGCTCAAGATGAGTGTAGAAGTCACTGCCCACAGAGGTCAGAGGCCTCGAGGGCATTTGCCGACAGAATTCAGGGTGGGGGAGCAGGTGAGAAAGGGAGAGTTCAGGCCTGGAGACAGAGGAGTCTGCAGCAGAAGAAACAGGTCAGCTTGTGTGGGAATCCCCCGAGAGCTGTTCAAGCCCGGTTGGTTCACATTTCCCACCAGCTCCAGGCCCCCTGGCCCCGACCCCACCGTAGGGTAGGAACTGTAGCGCCTGTGGTCACAGCATGCTGGGGGCGGTGCCTTGCTGCCAAGCAGGTGGGTGGGGCCAGGGTGTGGGTCTGGGAGAAACACAGGGTCGGGTGGGGTCTTGACCAGCACAAGGGAGGTTCTGGCCGCGGCCGCGCCCTCGGGCTTAGGACTGTGGGTTGTGTGGGTCCATCCACAGAGCTATTTTGGGCTTGAGAACATTTTTGGCAGATGAATTATATCCTTGCTTATTGCTGCTTCTAAGTGGGAACAAACAGCACGTTCTGATGACTTAATGAACTTAAGTTTTAGAAACCATTACGATCTCCTGCCCCCGAAACGTGGAGACACTTCCCTCCACCATCTGCCTTGTCGCTGCCCACACTCGCAGGGCGGCTCCCGAGGCCCCGTGTTATTTCAGTCCACACTCAGCATCCTCTGGAGTGATTTGATGAAGCAGACGAGCAGACTGAGAAGGCTGTCGAGAGTGGAATGTGGCTTTGGGATAACTGGCAAGGGTCATTTCTGTGAGCGCCCCAGGAGAGGAGTCCTGTGTTTAAATGGTCCCTGTTAGAGGGTAATACACCTGGAGAAGCAGCACCGACCGCTGTGAAACTGGGCTCCCTGCAGGCCTGCTGGGTGAGGGTCTCTGGGAAGCAACTCTTGAGGAGCCTCTGCCTCAGGTGAGGGCAAGAAGTGAGGACATTCCTAAAAATATTTCTTATGAGTTTAGAAATAGAAACCATACTTTCTAGTTTTGGTGGCACAAGACACTGTGCTCTGGGGGCAGGGAGGGGAGA
>SJYV01017452.1:0-11740 GCA_006410875.1 Neotragus pygmaeus | reverse complement strand
GGGGGCTTGGAGGCGAGTAGTGTAGCAACCAGTCTGTAGTAGATGCAACAAAGTGAGATCTACACAGATGATCCATGCCACAGTCATGCGTGCCCCAGCATGAGAAGGGAGTCCGCTGATTTGCACAGGGGCTGGGTGCTGGAATGTGGGGTATGGAGAGCAGAACCACAGAGGGGACTGCTGTTAGCTGTGAGGGGACAACAAGAGAGGACAGGAGTGAGGGCCTCTGCAATGGGAAATGCTCACGGAGAAAACCCAGACCATCATAGAAGCAAAGTGCCACTGTGGCATGTCATCTCTCCTCACACACCAGACCCTGCTTCCACAGGCCCTAGAGAGGACTCTCACTTGGAGCAGGCTTGCATGGCCTTATAATCGCCTCCTCTGCCAGCCGCCTCCCATCTGGGTGACTTGATCTCTTTGATCTCAGCCTCGGCTCCTTCCTGCCTGACAGGCGTGCTCATTCTAGTCACTAGACAGTAGTGTGTGTGTGTCAGTCCCAATCTCCCAAGTTCTTCCTCTCCCCCTTTCCCTCTGGTAATCATAAATTTGAGTTCTACATATGTAACTCTATTTCTGTCAAGTTTATTTGTATCCTACTTTTTAAGGTCATGGCATCTGGTCCCATCACTTTGTGGAAAATAGATGGAAACAATGGAAACAGTGAGAGATTTTAGTTTTGGGGCTGCAAAATTACTGCAGATGGTGGCTATAGCCATGAAATTAAAAGACACTTGCTCCTTGGAAGAAAAGCTATTACAAACCTAGACAGCATATTCCAACGCAGAGACATCACTTTGCTGACAAGTCTGTATTGTCACTGTATATGATTTTTCCAGTAGTCATGTACAGATGTGAGAGTTGGGCCATAAAGAAGGTTGAGCATCAAAGAACTGATGCTTTCAAATTGTGGTGGTGCAGAAGACTCTTGAGAATCCCTTGGACTGCAAGGAGACCAAACCAGTCAATCCTAAAGGAAATCAACCATGAACAGCTGTTAGAAAGACTAATGCTGAAGCTGAAGCTCCAATACTTTGGCCACCTGATGCAAATTACTGACTCATTGGAAAAGACCCTGATACTGGGAAAGATTGAGTGCAGGAAGAGAAGAGGGTGGCAGAGGATGAGATGGTTAGATAACATCACCAGTTCAGTGGACATAAATATTGAGCAAATTCCAGGAGAGAGTGAAGGACAGAGGAGCCTTGTGTGCTACAGTCCATGGAGTTACAAAGAGTTTCTGGAGAGTTTGTACCATAAATGGGTGTTAAATGATGTCAAAAGCTTTTTCTGTATCTATTACAATGATTATATGGTTCTATTCTTCAGTTGGTTAATGTGGTGTATCACATGAATTAATTTGTCTGTATGGAGAATATAGTATATATTGCCTATATTAAAATCCCATTTTGATAGTGTTGCATTTGGTTTGTTAGTATTTTATTCAGGATTTTTGTATCTACATTCATGAATGATATTGACCTTTAATTTTCTTTTTTTGTAATTTCTTAATCCAATTTTGATATAAAGATGGTGATCATATCATAGAATGAGTTTGGGGAATGTTCCTTTCTGTGAAATTTTTGGAAGAGTTTCAGAAGTATAGATTTTAACTGTCCTGTAAATGTTTGATAGAAATTGCTATGAAGCCATTTGGTCCTGGCCTTTTGTTTGCTGAAAGTTTTTATTTTTTTTAATTTTTATTTTACTTCACAACACTGTGTTGGTTTTGCCATACATTGACATGAATCCGCCACAGGTGTACATGAGTTCCCAATCCTGAACCCCACTCCAATTGAAAGAGACACATGTTGAAAGTTTTTAAATGACATTTCAATTTCAGTACTTGTGATTGGTCTGTTTATATTTTCTGTTTCTTCCTGGTTCAGTCTTGGAAGATTTTATCTTTCTAAGAATTTGTCCATATCTTCCAAGTTGTCCATTTTATTGGCATATAGTTGCTTATAGTAGACTTTTATGATCCTTAGTTTTTCTTTGGTGTCCATTATAACTTCCACTTTTTTATTTCTAATTCTATTGATTTGAGTCCTCTCCTTTTTTCTTAATGAGTATGGCTAAATNTTTCATCCATCTCATTAGAACTAATTCAAATGTATTCTTTTTAATGGCTGAGTAATACTCCATTGTATATGCACCACAGCTTGCTTATCCATTCATCTGCTGATGGACATCTAGGTTGTTTCCATGTCCTGGCTATTATAAACAGTGCTGTGATGAACATTGGGGTACATGTGTCTCTTTCAATTCTGGTTTCCTCGGTGTGTATGCCCAGCAGTGGGATTGCTGGGTCATAAGGCAGTTCTATTTGCAATTTTTTAAGGAATCTCCACACTGTTTTCCATAGTGGCTATACTAGTTTGCATTCCCACCAACAGTGTAAGAGGGTTCCCTTTTCTCCACATCCTCTCCAGCATTTATTGCTTGCACACTTTTGGATCTCAGCCATTCTGTCTGGTGTGAAACAGTACCTCATTGTGGTCTTGATTTGCATTTCTCTGATGATGAGTGATGTTGAGCATCTTTTCATGTGTTTGTTAGCCATCTGTAGCCTCCCATAGTCTTCTTGGGAGAATTGCCTATTTAGTTCTTTGGCCCATTTTTTGATTGGGTCATTTATTTTTCTGGAGTTGAGCTGCATAAGTTGCTTGTATATTTTTGAGATTAGTTGTTTGTCAGTTGCTTCATTTGCTATTATTTTCTCCCATTCCGAAGGTCGTCTTTTCACCTTGCTTATAGTTTCCTTTGTTGTGCAGTAGTTGTGGTTTCTTTGTAATTTGTCTCTAGGTATTTTTTATTTCCTCTTTCATTTCTTCTGTGATCCATTGGTTATTTAGTAATATATTTAGCCTCCACGTATGTGGGTATTTTACAATTTCTTTCCCGTGATTGATTTCTAATTTCATAGTGTTGTGGTTGGAAAAGATGCTTCATACAATTTCAAAATTCTTAAATTTCCTGAGGCTTAATCTGTGGTCCAAGATGAGAACAATTCTAGAGACTGCATGCACATGCAGTTGGGAAGAAAGTGTATTCTGCTGCTTTGGAATGGAGTATCCTATAAATATAAATTAAGTTTATCTGGTCTAATGTGTCATTTAAGCCTTGTGTTTCCTTCATACTTTTCTGTCTGGATAATCTGTCCATCGGTGTAAGTGGGGTGTTAATGTCCCCCACTATGATTATGTTACTATCGATTCCCCATTTTATGACTGTTAGCATTTGCCTTATATATTGAGGCCCTTTTGCGTTAAGTACATATATATTTACAATTGTTATACCTTTCTTAGATTGATTCCTTGATCGTTCTGTAGTATCTCTCTTGTCACCTGTTACAGTCTTTATTTTATTTTTTCAAGTTATACACTTTTTTTTTCATTTTCATTTTTTGGCCACATGTTATATGGGTTCTAGTTCCCTGACCAGAGATCAAATCCATGCCCCCTGCATTGAAAATGCAGAGTCTTAGCCGCTGGACCATCAGGGAAGTCCCTACAGTCTCTATTTTAAAGTCTTTATTGTCTAACATGAATATTGCTACTTCAGCTTTCTTTGGATTTCTATTTACATGGAATATCTTTTTCTATCCCCTCACTTTCAATGTTTATGTGTTCCTAGATCTGAAGTGTGTCTTGTATACAGCATGATTATGGGTCTTGTTTTTACGTCCATTCACCCAGCCTCTGTCTTTTGTTTGGAGCATTTATTCCACTTACATTGAAGGTAGTTATCAGTATGTATGTTCCTACTGCCATTATTTTTATTGTTTTGGGCTTGTTTTTAAAGGGTTTTTTTTTTTTTTNATGGGTCTTGTTTTTACGTCCATTCACCCAGCCTCTGTCTTTTGTTTGGAGCATTTATTCCACTTACATTGAAGGTAGTTATCAGTATGTATGTTCCTACTGCCATTATTTTTATTGTTTTGGGCTTGTTTTTAAAGGATTTTTTTTTTTTTTCCTTCCCTTCCTCTTGTGTTCCTTGGGAACACGTGCATACATGTTGTGTTTGCATTGCTTTTCCTTTTGTGGGTGTATTTACCTATTGTAGGTTTGGTGTTAGTATGTATGTGTGAGCTAAATCAGTCAATCATGTCTGACTTTTTTGCAACTCCATAGACTGTAACCTGCCAGACTCCTCTGTCCACGGGATTCTCCATGCTAGACTACTAGAATGGGTTGCCATGCCCTTCCCCAGGGGATCTTTCAACCCAGGGATCAAACCCAAGTCTTTTATGTTTCCTGCTTTGATAAGTGTGTTCTTTAACACCAGTGTCACCTGGAAGCCCATGTATATGTATTTATGTATGTGGATGTATATGTATACGAGGCTATTTTAAATTGCTGGTCTCTTAATTTCAAATGAAACTTCTGTTTCCTGCGTTTGTATTCTCCTCACTGTTGCTGGTGTTGATATCATTTGTGTATGGATGATTTCCTACATTTACTGTATGTTTGCCTTTATCAATGGGCTTTTCCATTTATGATTTTCTTGTTTCTAGTTGTAGGATGTGATCTATTTTTTTTTCTCCCTTAAAAATCTCCTTTAGTATTTGTTGTAAAGCTGGTTTGATAATAGTGAATTCTGTTCGCTTTTGCTTGTATACAAAACTTTTGTTGTCTCCATCAAATCTGAATGAAAGCCTTGCTGGTTAGAGTATTCTTGACTGTAGGTTCTTTTCTTCCATCACTTTAAGTATGTCATGTCAGAGTTTCTGCTGAAAAATCAGCTCATAACCTCATGGGGATTCCCTTGTATGTTATTTGTTGCTTTTCCCATGTTACTTTTCATATTGCTTCATTGTATTTAATTTTTTTTCTTGATGAAGGTGAAAGAGCATTGTGAAAAAATTGGCCTAAAACTCAACATTCAAAAAACTAAGACCATGGCATCTGGTCCCATCCCTTCATGGCAAATAGATGGGGAAACAATGGAAACAGTGAAAGATTTTACTTTCTTTGACTCCAAAATCACTGCAGATGGTGACTGCAGCCATGAAATTAATAGATGCTTATTCCTTGGAAGAAAAGCTATGACAAACCTAGCTTATTAAAAAGCAGAGACATCACTTTGCCAACAAAGGTCTGTCTCGTCAAAGTTACCATTTTTCCAGTGGTCATGAATGGATGAGATATACATAAAGAAGGCTGAGCACTGAAGAACTGATGCTTTAAAACTGTGGTGTTGGAGAAGACTCTTTAGAGTCCCTTGGGCTGCAAGGAGATCCAACCAGTCCATCCTAAAGAAAATCAATCCCAAATATTCATTGGAAGAACTGATGCTGAAACTGAAGCTCCTATACTTTGGCACCCCACTCCAGTACTCTTGCCTGGAAAATCCCATGGACGGAGGAACCTGGAAGGCTGCAGTCCATGGGGTCGCTAAGAGTCTGACACGACTGAGCGACTTCACTTTGACTTTTCACTTTCATGCATTGGAGAAGGAAATGGCAACCCACTCCAGTATTCTTGCCTAGAGAATCCCAGGGATGGGGGAGCCTGGTAGGCTGCCGTCTATGGGGTCGCACAGAGTGGGACAAGACTGAAGCAACTTAGTAGTAGCAGCAGCATACTTTGGCCACCTGATGTAAAGAGCTGACTCATTGGAAATGACCTTGTTACTGGGAAAGACTGAGGGCAAGAGAAGAGGGAGATGACAGAGGACTAGATGGCTGGATGACACATGCCCACCGACTCAATGGACATGAGTTTAAGCAAGCTCCAGGAGGTTGTGAAGGACAGGGAAGTCTGGTGTGCTACAGTCCGTGGGGTCAAAAAGAGTCAGACATGACTGAGTGACTGAACAACAAGAATATTTTTTCTGAAGGTTGCAGGATTGTTGTTCCTCTTTCTTCTCTTGTTTGCCTCCAGTGAGTGAGGTGGGTCCAGCGACTTTTGCCATTATCCCCTTGATAGTGGGTTTAGCTGCTGTTGTGGTGACCAGAAACTGCCTCGAATATTGACCAGGGTCTCCCCCTTTGCTCTGTGCTTGTCACTTCCCCATGAGCATCAGGATCTGCTTCCTACTTGTTTGAGTATTGATATTGTTGTTCAGTCACTAAGTCCTGCCCAACTCTTTGGGACCCAGGAACTGCAGCATGCCAGGCTGCTCTGTCCTTCACTATTTCCTTTAGTTTGCTCAAATTCATGTTCGTTGAGTTGGCAATGCCATCCAACCATCTCATCCTCTGTCATCCCCTTCTCCTCTTGCCCTCAGTCTTTCCCAGCATCAGAGTCTTTTCCAATGAGTCACCTCTTCATGGATCTTCACTCCAGGTGCCAAAAGTATTATAGCTTCAGCTTCAGCTTAGGTCCTTTCAATGAATATTCAGAGTTGATTTCCTTAAGATTGACTGGTTTGATCTTCTTGTAGTCCACGGGACTCTCCAAAGCCTTCTCCAGCACCACAGTTCCAAAGCATCAGTTCATCGAAGCTCAGTCTTCTTTATGGTCCAACTCTCACATCCATACATGACTACTGGAAAAACCATAGCTTTGACTCNCCTTAAGATTGACTGGTTTGATCTTCTTGTAGTCCACGGGACTCTCCAAAGCCTTCTCCAGCACCACAGTTCCAAAGCATCAGTTCATCGAAGCTCAGTCTTCTTTATGGTCCAACTCTCACATCCATACATGACTACTGGAAAAACCATAGCTTTGACTCTACAGACCTTTTCAGCAAAATGGTGTTGCTGCTTTTTAATATGCTGTTTAGGTTTGTCATTGCTTTTCTTCCAAGGAACAAGTGTCTTTTAATTTCATGGCTGCAGTCACCATCTGTGAGTATAGGTCCCTCCATTTTTTTCTTAGCTGTATTTCTGATGTGTAGTGTGAGCTAGGCAGGACTGGAACACTCCCACTGGGAGAGAACTCACTGAATATTCTTCAACTGGAGTTGTTCACCTGTGAACATGCTCTGCTGTGTCCCCTTTCAGCCTATGGTGTGGGCTCACAAAGTGCACTGTTGTTGGCACTGGTCTCAGCCCCAGTGTAGCTAACTGTGGGTGTGCTGTCTGTTGGCCCGGTGACTCTCAGGTGTTGTTTTCACCAGGCCACTAGCTCATGAGCATTGACTTCAAGTCTCAGGGCTGCAGTAGTCATGCACTTGGACCTGCTGTGGGAGCTATAGCCAGCTCAGTGTGTGGCCTGGCTCAAACCCTGTGCATATGTACCCACGGCTGCTAAAGCAGACCCATCCCAGCTGCAGGAGCATTTGCTATCTTTTTGGTGTTTTGCAGGTGATGAATTTAGGAAGCCATCTGCAGTCATTAACTCTGCAGTTCACACACATTTTCGGAGAGATTTCAGCTCTTCTTCCCTAGTTACATAGCCCCTAGGGCTTAGCTGCAGTTTCAGCCCCACCTCTGCATGTGTTCCTCCCAATGGAGTCTGCTCTAGTGTTGCCGAGCACCCTGTCCCATCAGGCAGGAGGGAGACAAGGCAAAGAACAGGGCAAGCAGGCCACCCAGGTGAGAGGGTCCTGGAATAGCAATCGGAACATTTGAACTTCTCAGGGAGCGCAGAGGCAAACAGGGTACCCAAGTGGGGAGGTAAAGGAGGCAATGGCAAGGGCTCATGGCCTGGCTCCAGGGGAAGCCCTCCTTAGTGCCTGCAGAGACAAGGGCCGGAGCACTAAGAGAGGCTGTGATGGCAGCCCCGCCCCTTGCATGTCACTTTGCCTCTGGGCTTTGCCTTTGCAGTGGTCCATGCTTCCCTCCAAGCATCCCTTGCTACAGAACTCCTCAGTCCTGTCACCTCATGCTGTCTTTTCATTGCCACTAGCAGTCTGCTTCCTGGGCTGGCTCTCCAAACTGCAGACCCCAGCACCCAAACCCTGTGTGCACCCACGGACACCCATCTCAGGCTGAGGCACAATGGGTGGTAGGATGAACCATCTGTGCAGACCTCACTCTGTCAGCCCCAGGCCGGGTGCTGTGCTCTTTCCCTACCCCCTGAAACACCCCTTCTGTCTCAACTGGTCCCCTTACTGGTGAAGGGACTTCTCCAGATGCAAAAATCCTCTTACTTTCAGCTTCCTTCCAGAAGTAGAGATCTCATCCTGCCTCCTCTCCTCTTCCTTTTCCCTTCTGTCTTTCATCCTGCCTGGTTATATGGGAATCATTCATTTCCTTTTATGTGTTTGAAGTCCTCTGCTAGTATTCAGCAGGTGCTCTGTGAGAATTTTTCCATTTTTGAGGTGTTCTTGATGTTTCTGTCGGGAGAAATGAACTCCATGTTTTCCTGCCCCTCTACTATCTTGGAAAGTCTTGATTTTTTTTTTTTTTAACAATAAAAAACTATTGATTTTTTTCTCTATTTTATTTCTTCCCTATTTTTTTTTATATCTCCTATGATCTTTTATTTCCTTCTTTTTGCTCACTGTAGGTTTTGTTTGTTCTTTTTCTAATGATTTTAAGTAGTGGATTAGATTATTTATTTAAGATTTTTCTTCTTTTTTGAAGAAGGCCTGTATTGCTATGAATTTCTCTGAAATAACTGCCTTTGCTCATCCCATAGATTTTGTATGGTTGTGTGTTGTTTGTTATTTGTCTCAAGGTATTTTTAAATTTCCTCTTTGATTTTGTCATTGACCCATTATTGTTAGAGTAACATGTTATTTAGTCTCCATGTAATCATGTATGTGCTTATTTTATGTTGATGAAATAAATTATGAACATTGCAAAAAAGGAAAACCTCATTGAAATAAATGTATGGCAAATATAGTATATTATCTACTTTTAAAGCTAAAAGGAAGATTAAAGACAAAATTAATGAAATCACTTATATCCACAATAAGCAGTTTAGGGATATACTTAAACAAAATCATGTAAAATATGATGTCAAAGAAATATGTGGGGATAGTAAAAATATAGATTTATTTATGAAATTCCTTTGCATTTTTCAGTCATTTGTTTTANATTGCCTGTTGTAACCTCTCCTTTTTCATTTCTAATTTTGTTGATTTGATTCTTCTCTCTTTTTTTCTTGATGAGTCTGTCTAAGAGTTTGTCAGTTTTGTTTATCTTCTCAAAGAAACAGCTTTTAGTTTTATTAATCTATTGTTTATTTCTTTTCCATTATTTATGCTAGGATCTTTATGACTTCTTTCCTTCTACTAATTTTGGGGCATTTTTGTTCTTCTTTTTCCAGTTGTTTTAGGTGTCAAGTTATGTTGTCTTTTTGATGTTTTTCTTGTTTCTTGAGGTAGGATTGTATTGCTATAAACTTCCATCTTAGGACTGCTTCTGCTGCATCCCATAGGTTTTGAGTTGTTGTGTTTTCATTATCATTTGTTTCTAGAAATTTTTTTTATTTCCCTTTTGATTTCTTCAGTATCCTGTTGGTTATTTAGAAAAGTGTTGTTGAATATCCATGTTTGTGTTTCTTACAGTTTTTTCCTTGTAATTGATATGTAGTCTCATACTGTTGTGGTCTGAGAAGATGCTTGACACAATTTCATTTTTCTTAAATTTACTGAGGTTTGATTTGTGACCCAAGATGTGGTCTATCCTGGAGAATGTTCNGGCTCAAAATTATTTAGCAATGTTTGTCAGCCTTCAGATATAAACTCATTTCAGTAAGTCACAACCGGCATTATTTACAGTGAGATGGGGTGGGATGAGAGACAACAGAGAAGAAGAAAAAAAGGCAATCTCCAGGTGACAAGCACCGATAAGTATTATTTCTTCAAACTTTGTCACAGTTCTGTGTCAGATGTGTGTGTATTACATCTGAGTCATGAGGTAACATGCATTTCTTTATTTGGATCACCCTCAGTAATGTTTGAAAACCCCACCTCTAGAAATCTTCAGTTGTTCCCGTTTCTTCCTTAGCAATGGGCATTTGCAAATGTTTCTCAATAGTTTCCTGCCTTATGTATGAATATTCTATTTTTCTTTGAAGCAAAGGCTCATTTCCATTTTTATCACTGCCCTACAGCCAAAAGTTGTGTAAGAAGTATTCGTGGTGTCTTTTATATGAAAAGCCAGATGAGGTGTGCTATGGCATGTCAGAAATAAAGAAATCTGGAATTGCTAAATGACTGTGAGAGAAAGCAGAGCTATCAATCTTCTCTACCCTGAGGAACATCCCACATAGGGGTAAAGCATTGTTTTGGAGGTGTGAGTAGGGAAACCAAGGAAATTAGCAAACAGAGTGAGAGCAAGTGTGACACAAAGCATTGCAGTGTCTCATCTAGAAAATTCCAGTTAGTCCTTTACACATATTGCCACACAAAATGAGTAGTCTCCAAAAGAGTCTTAATATATATGTCTATAAGCAATGGGGAGATGTGTACATCACTTTTTATATATAATTGTATTTATTTACTTTGGGCTCTGCTGGGTCTTTATTGCTTTGTGGGCTTTTCTTTAGCCGTAGCGAGCAGGGAACCACTCTTTAGTTGCAGGTCATGGACTCGCATTGGGGTGGCGTCTCTTGTTGTGGAGCACGGGCTCCAGGGTGCATGAGCTTCAGGAGCTGTGGCGTGTGCGCTCAGTGGTTGCAGCTCCTGGGCTCTAGAGCCCAGGCTCATTAGTTGCGGCCCACCAGCTTAGTTGCCCCACAACATGGGGGATCTTCCTGGACCAGGGATTGAACCTGTGTCTCCTGCTTTGGCAGGCGGATTCTTTACCACTGAGCCATCAGGGAAGCCCTGTATATCTCTTTTTAATGGCATGAAAAAGACAGTAAAACTCATGATACATTATGAGCATTGCCACTGTTTCCTGTTTGTATTAAATGTCCATTTTGTGGAAACCCAAAGAAGAAAAGTCCACTGGACTTTTCTTAATGTACTTCCTTTCTAACCTCAGTTATCCACCAACTCTTGGAGAACACAGAGCCATAAAACTTTCACAATCGTAGAACAGTCCCAGGAACATTTTTCCAGTCAGGGTCCTGATTGTATTTGTTCTGTGACTCCTATTCCTGGGCTTTAATTTACATCTCAGATGCTACTCAGTATTCCTAGAAAACTTCGTACAAGTCTGTCTTCAGAATCCTCACTTTATTTCTTCTCCTTTTCCCATTTTTACTCATTGAAACGCTCTTCAGTCTTGACTTCTCACTGATGTTTCCATTTCGAATTTCCAAATAATGCCTGAGAAACTTGGATGTCTGCTTGCCTCACCGGTGTTTGTAAAATCCAAACTCCATCTCTCTGATCTTCCCATTGCATACAACGTTGCCTCATTGCTTCAGGTAAGAAACTCAAATAGCATTTTGAAACTTTTCACTCACCATTTCAAACTGGTCCATAGAATCTATTTTTAATTTCTTTGGAATGTCACTCAGGTTTGCCCTTATAACCATTTACACAGGGATCCCATAGTCATGGTTGCAGTTACCTTTGCCTGAGTTACTGCTGTAGCCTCTTCCATTCCTTGTTCAACAGGCAGGGAAATTATAGGCAGAAGGACAACTTAAATTTTTTTTAGATTATATACATATATATATGTAGGCTGTACTGGGTATCCATTGCTGCACGCAGGCACTATTTGCAGCAAGCAGGGGTTACTCTGGTTGTGGTGTGCAGGACCACACAGGACCCTGACTGGAAAAATGTTTCTGTGACTGTTCTACTATTGTGTACTTCTTGCGTGGTGTCTACTCTTGGTGGGAACAGGGCTCTAAGGCACACGTGCTCCAGTAGTTGTGATGCACAGGCTTAGTTGCCCCATGGCACGTGGAATCTTCCTGAACCAGGGATCAATCCCATGTTCCCT
>SJYV01017451.1:199807-300788 GCA_006410875.1 Neotragus pygmaeus | reverse complement strand
CTTCCAAGGAGTAAGCGTCTTTTAATTTCATGGCTGCAATCACCATCTGCAGTGATTTTGGAGCCCAAAAATATAAAGTCTGACACTGTTTCCCCATCTATTTCCCATGAAGTGATGGGACCAGATGCCATGATCTTCGTTTTCTGAATGTTGAGCTTTAAGCCAACTTTTTCACTCTCCTCTTTCACTTTCATCAAGAGGCTTTTTAGTTCCTCTTCACTTTCTGCCATAAGGGTGGCGTTATCTGCATATCTGAGGTTATTGAGATTTCTCCCAGCAATCTTGATCCCAGCTTGTGCTTCTTCCAGCCCAGCATTTCTCATGATGTACTCTGCATATAAGTTAAATAAGCAGGGTGACAATATACAACCTGTCCATTTTCACTTTCATGTTCAACTGAACTTGCAGTAACAAAAACATTCAAGAAAGAGTTTTTCCATAGTTCTTTATATTTCACAGTGAATTTAAACCTGGAAAGAAAGGGCTCTGTCCCATGGTAAAAAGATTGGTTGGTGAGCTGGTTGGTCAGTGGGTTGGCTGACTGGTTGAAGGAGGACATAAGGTCCATCCTAATGTCCCTGAGATCATATGCAGTAAAGCCATCTCTAGACAGGAAGGCAGAAACTTCATCAAGACCACTTGCATAAAGTGGTACTGGTAATGTCTGCCTGAAAGAGAAAAGGGTGGAATTTGGGTGGAGAAATTAGTAACTTAAGGACCAGCCATATAAGTTACTGCTGAAAGCAATAGCTGAGCCCCTTGTGATTCTAATCCAGTTCAATGACTTTATCTTCTTTGCAAAAAAGAAAAAGAAATATTCTCAGAGTAGTATACATTACAGTACCAATTCCAAACCACTGTTCTGAGGTGGCTGAGGCAATAGGAAAGTATATAATGAAATTATATAATGACTTCCATCAGCCTGATTTAAACACTTTTATGGGAACAAAGCAATCCTGACCTTGGCTGCTGGCATTGAACTCTGCATAGACTCTGTCTTCCCTTCTGAGACACCTCCCACTTTCCTTACTCTGTCAAGGTGGCTCTTGTTTTCACTTGAGGTAGAATTTATCCACAAAAAATTTAAGAGAGTAAACATGAAATATGACTTGGCCCAAACTCACTTATCTTCCCTGCCATCCTCCAGCCAACTTGTCCTCTGCTGTCCACAGCCCCTGATCACTCAGATCCTTGATAAAAGACTGAAACATGGTGCTGGAGAAGACTCTTGAGAGTCCCTTGGACTGCAAAGAGATCAAACCAGTCAATCCTAAAGGAAATCAACCCTAAATATCCATTGGATGGACTTGCTGATCCTGAAGCTCCAGTACTTTGGCCACCTGATGCAAAGAGCCAACTCATTGGAAAAGACTCTGATGCTGGCAAAGATTGAGAAGAAGGGGAAGGAGGCGACAGCAGATGAGATGGTTGGATGGCATCACTGTCTCAATGGACATGAGTTTGAGCAAACTCCAGGAGGTAATGGAGGACAGAGGACCCTGGCATGCTGCAGTCCATGGGGTCACAAAGAGTCAGACATGACTTAAGAGAAAGAACAACAACAAATAGCAAAAGAAGCATGAATATCATAAAGAATAACTTTCTCCATCATGCAGTAAAATGTTTTTATAGAAAAAGATTTGACAGAAGATACAATAATCCAAAAAATCCCCTTCCAGACAGGAAAAAAGAAAAAAAAAGTTGCCCATCCTTCTCCTTATGTAAGAAATTCTGTAAGTTATAAATGCAATTACTAAAACTGCAAACATGCCCCCTCAAGATTTGTCCTGGCAGTTGCAAAATGGTTGTCTGAAAATCCTGGAAGCAAACGACCTACTGGATTACAAAGTTCCCTTCAATGTCTGTCCTTTGTAGCTCGGCAAACTCAACCACTGATAAAAGCAGCTGTTTGATACAAACCAATAAACTAGAGATCTTAGAATGTGTATCACTTTTCCTAAACTTAACAATAAAATGAAGAGTATCAAAAAATAAGACATAGTAGGAAAATGAGGTCTCTTTTTACATGATAACCTATTAAGAAGAAAAATTAATATCCAATTATTTCATTTTGCTTTTAACTGCTTAATTTTCACATATTCAAAGTTATCAAATATAAAATAACCCAAACATCTTTCTCTTAAGATACTGCACCAAATAGCTCAACTGCAACACAGGTTGAGTTCAGTCACATCATTTGTATGTATTCTATTTTGTGAGGAACAAATCTGATGGAGTAGTGTTTCTAATGATCACAATAGTATGGGTTCTTCAAGCAATGTAGTAATTGGAGATTCTCCTTAACTGATATTTTCAAAAACACCTTTCTTAAAATAGGAAGGTGGGATATATGGTAACATGCTAAAAGATTACCACCTTCTCTTATAAAAGCATAATCAGGTTAAAAGATGGCACACAGTCCATTTCAAACTACGTCAAATACTTTTTGATTGTTCATACTTATACAGACTAGTAGTAATGGATTTTTCTTTACTCCATAAGTCTTATGACTAGTAGTCATTTGCACAAATTACTGCACACTCTTCCATGCAAATTCTTCCCATGGGAATGACTTCCTCTTCTCTTTCACTCAATGACACGTGTGCCTTACAGGAGGGGGAAAAATGCAGTAGAACAATTTCAGGCAACAAATTTTATGAAATAAATGGATTAGCATTAAGTATATTGTTTTCTGTTTTTTTCCATTTTTCTACAACCTCACACTGATAGAGAAAGGATAAGAGATGATACAAGTCAAAGACTGAGAAACAAAGGCAGAAGAAGCAGAAGTACAAAGTTTTCTGTATCACTCACTTTGCTGGTTACCTAGCACTGTTTTCATCTTTCTCATGGTTATTCATGAGAATTCGTATCTGCCCAGAATCTGAATGCAACCCACTCCTGTACTCTATCCTAGATCAAAATATATAAAATGCCCAGCCTTCAACTATTCCTATAAAATATCGTTTAATCCCTCATATTCCTTCTACCTAACCTTCAGAAGCTCCTGATATCTGAAAAGACAAGGGAGAGGAATTTTGCTGAGGATCACAATGAGTCACTGTAAGTGAGAGAAATGGGCTGGGTCACTTCAGCTGGTCTGCTAATAACAGAGCTGCAGTCACTTCCAAGCGAAGAATGGGAGCCTTGCTGGCCACCGAACCAGGAGTGGAAGAGAAGCATCATCTTCATTCACAGGCAGAGGAGCATAGTGCCTCATCACCTGGAAGGCAGAGCTGTTTCCACTTGGGAGTGTTTAAAAGACTACTAAAATAAATAAATTAAAAGAGGGCAGAGGTGTATGCCAAATGTCACTGTGACACAAAAGAAGCTAGAAAATGACTGACCTAGAAGCCTTTCCTTTAATCATTTATTTATGAACACAATTTAAAAACTAACAATTCAGTTGAAACATAAACATTAGCGATTAAGTGATTTCATTTAGTTAATTGACATATGCTTATGCTAAAAATATTCTCATTTTAGAAAGTTAAAATGAAAAAAAATGAAATAAAAGTATAATGAAAAATTACCAAAGGGGAAAATATCATCCAAACATATTAAGACAATGATTATTTATGTAGTGATACAGTTTCTTCAGATATTTTTCTAGCTAATTTATTTTTACATTGCTATTCCCAAATATATACATAGTTATGATTCTGTTGTTTCATTTACTATTGTTGCATCAAAGTTACTAACAACTCAATAAATATGTTTATGACAGAACTTAATCTTGAATTAAGCAAAAGTAGAAAAATCAGTAGAGTGGCCCATCAGTGGTTTAATACACACACATATAAACAAATTTCAATATATATCTCCAATATTAACATTTCATCATACTGTTCTCATAAGTATTTTTTAAGTCGTGGGATATAGTGTAATTTAAGAGAGAAAGGCAGAGACATACAGGCCCCTAACCATGTTTAACAACATTTTCAAAAAATATTATAATCAGTTCATTTCAGAAATTTCAGAGCTAAAAACTGTGCCAGTAATAATAATGTTAGCATGAATTCTACTCACAACATCTCAAACATTTATCTAAAATATATTCCAAGCATTAATTAGTATCTATCTTCCTTCTTTAAAAATCTAATCAGGTCAAGAGAGAAATTTTGTATGAGTAACTGCCTGGAAACTCCTAATAGTTCTTTGCAGTAAGGACTCACTAGCAAATAAATACCATTTGCTTGCTTAATGCCACTAAGGACAGAGCCAAGGAGATTTAACCTTGACAGCTAAGCCATTTATGTTGAGTAACAATGTAAATTAGAAGAAACTGCTTGTCCAAAATAAAAAGCTAATATATTATCCTGCATGTTTATCCATAACACAATGTTTTCATCAGTGCTAAAGGAAACACTGATATTTATATGAAAAGAAGTTTCAAAAAGCGTATATCTTTGTTTGAAATATATACACATAATAACTAGATGCAAATATAAAGCAATGTGAAAGTCATTCAGCCGTGTCCAACTCTTTATGACCCCACAGACTATACAGTCTATGGAATTCTCTAGGCCAGAATACTGGAGTGGGTAGCCATTCCCTTCTCCAGGGGATCTTCCCACCCCAGGGATCGAGCCCAGGTCTCCCGCATTGCAGGCGGATTCTTTACCAGCTGAGCCTCAAGGGATACCATATAAAGCAATACATCAATTCAAAAAGCATTTCACACTGTCAAACTTCAATAAAAATGATCTTGGTTTCAAATTTAAGCTTAACAGTTTGTGCATTTTTTCCAAAATAATAAATAAATAAATCTTTCTTCTTTCTTTTCCTAAAAGAGAATAGAAAAAGTACACCCTATTTGTTTATCAATTTTTACACAAACTTGCCATAACTTCACTAATGCTAAGTATAAATATCTGTTTGGATTATTCCCAACAAGCTGCATAACCTTCAAATTTTCCATAATGCAAACAGATGTTGATGGAGGTCCCAGGTGGCACTGGGGTTAAAAAAAAAAAAAAAAACCCACCTGACAATACAGTAGACAAAAGTGACGCAGGTTTGATCCCTGTGTCAGAAGGTCCCCTGGAGTAAGCAATGGCAATTTGTTCCAGTATTCTTGCCTGGAGAATCCCATGGACAGAGGAGCCTGGCAAGCTGCTGGTCATATGGTCACAACGAGTCAGACACGACTGAAGCAACTTAGCACTAGCACTAGAGCAAACAGATGTTGATACTCAAATTATTTTACCGTAGGAACAGAACCACACCATCTAACCCCTGGAAAAAAATATTAAAATCTCATCTACATATTTGATTGAGATGTTGGACCCATGAAGAAAGATGTCTACTGAGAATCCCTCTTCCCAAATAGTCCTTCCAAATGAGCCAGAGAAGTTGCTAAAACTGTATAGCTATTTCTCCAGAATTTTTGTAAAGATGCCCTCTAAGCTAACTATTATTACCTAGCTGTTTGCCTTGAAAAAACTCGTCTTATTTTATTACAATGCTTATCTTGGCTTTCTACCTTTCTTCTTTGTATTACTAGCATTAGCAAAAGGCAGAAGGAACCCTCTGAATGAAAATGTAAGAACATACCTACCAAATTAATACTTGAAATATCAAAGGCAAGAGACACAGAAGAGGGTGAATACACAAAGGAGGTGCTCCCCATCACTGGCAGCACCAAGATGAGTTTCAGGTGGTAAATAGAGACAGAATTAAATGACATGACTTACTAGTGAGAAAGTCATTCCCTTTTTGGTTTGGTTCTGACTGCATCACAGAGAATATCTAAGTTTGGAGCTAGTTTTTAACACCACTCTAACAGTAACCTGTGGTAGATTAAAGATGACCACAGGTCTTTGCCATTCTTTTCCCTGAATCTTTATTGGCCTCGAAAGTAAAGTGTTAGTCTCTCAGTCATGTCCAACTCTTTTCAAGTCCATGAACTATATAGCCCACCAGACTCTGTCCATGGAATTCTCCAGGCAAGAATACCAGAGTGGGTAGCCATTCCCTTCTCCAGGGAATCTTCCAGACCCAGGGATCGAACCTGGGTATCCCACACTGCAGGCAGATTCTTTACCCTCTGAGTCACCAGGAAAGTACTGGCCTGAATAACTTCTTAACCGATAGAAAGTAACTAACATATCATGAGACTTTAGAGGCTAGGTCATAAGAAGCCCCATAGCGTCCACCACACCTCTTTGAACAGTTACTATTAGATCCCAGCTGCCATATGTGAGAAGGACAAGCCACATGAAGAAGCAATGAGTAGGCACTACAGTACAATCCTAAGGGAAGTCTCAGCAAACCGCCAGCATCTACTGTCCAACACGACATCCATCATGACAGCCACCACGACATCCAGCCTAGCTGAGCCTTCAGATTACTCCTGCTCCAGCTGCTAACTGAAAACCACAGGAGAGATCCCAACTGAGAACCACCAGATGACCCAAGTCAACCCACAAAACCATGAGCGATAGCTGTGAAATGTCACTTTAAGCCACAAATTTGGGGTGGTTTGTTTTGCAGCAACTGATAACATGAACACTTCCTGCTCTCTCTTTGCAAGAAAAAGAGAAAAGGTGCAAGTTCAGCAAGTGCACAGGCCAACAGCAGAAAGTATAAACAGATGGTTGTCTTTTCATCTTATTTATATTTATGGCAACTGATAGTGAGTTTTTATTGACAGTAATGATTAGAAAGAGAAACATCATATGAGAATATTTAGGCTGACATTTTTAATATCAAGGTAATTATCATTTGAGTTTGAAAGCTTATAACAAAAAAATGTGTTTGTGAATGGCTGACATTTGGGAAACTTTGCAGAAAGAGAACAATAATGTTAACATGGAAAGATTCTAAAGGGAGAGACTGGGATCAGGAAACAGAAATCTGTTATTTTGCTTAGGAGTGGTAAAATGGTACTGCAAGGTCAAGAAGGTTCATTCCATACTTGACACATCCTGATGTTCTCTGTTCAAATGTCACCAATTATTCCTGAATTTCAATTGCAGGAGCTAAGGGCAATCCTGATCTCTCCCATAGCTGTTGTTTGGAGGCTCTGTAGCATTGCTGTCCTGATACTATTTACTTTATATACTCTTTAGAGGTTAAAAGAAATCACCAAGAGTCCACTGAAGCCTGACAAGTTATTTGCTGACATGCTGTGAACAGGAAGTTCACAAACAGTGTAGAGCAGCAAATAAGGATTCATAAAAGATGAGAGAGAAAACAAGATTTGTAAAGATGAAAGAGAAAGCAAAGACAAGCCAAAAACCATTAACAGGCAGACAATATAGTACAAATGCAATGAGAGATGACCTTCAAATTAAGATTGAAGTTGATTTAGAATGTATTGGGAATACAGAAGAAAAAAGATGAATGTGCTATGTATGAACATGCTATGTATAAGGAAGCAATTTTAAATATTATACTCCGGAGTATTTGAAAGTGAGTAGAAAAATCAGGCCATGGGCTAAAAGAGAGATCAAAGTGAGAAGAGGTTAACAACAAAGGAATGAGATTCGGTAAGAGGTGCTGCAGGAACAGAGAAGGTCTCAGTGAGTGAGTGAGTAAATGAGTAAGTAAATCAGTGAGTAAATGTAAAAAAAAAAATGTAATTTAAACATAACTGATAGACCATTAACATTTGTGATGGATGTCTTCAGGCTTTTGTAATTACCAAAATGGCATATGGTGTCCTCTATAAAATACACACATGAGAAGATATGGGTATAAACTTTCTCCTTGGTTGTGAATGGCTCCAAAAAACCAACCTTGCATTCTCCATGTCATATTTATGATTTGACAGAATTATAAAGCACTGCACTGCAGAGCTTATACATTCCTAAACAATGAAAAATGAAAATGTTAAATTTGGGAAAATTTAAGAGTCTACTTGCATTCGCTTAAGAAGAAATTTCTTCCTAGAAGCTGAGCACCAATGACTGATTAAGCAATCCACTGGTTAGAACAGTGCTATCCCACCCAAAATTCAAACTAACTGATTTTTTAGCCAACTGATTTTTCAAACTTCCTCAATACAGTTGTATAGTGTATAAATAAATCTTATACAATTCTGAAGAATTTATTTTATAATTTTTACTTTATCACCCAAATAAAAACAAATTCTTTTCTAGACACTTAAATGTTTTCAGTGTGGGGAACTGCATGTGTTATTAATAACTTCCTATCCAGTACATTCATAAATTGGATATTATTAATAATTATATCATTATTCACAAAAGTACCTCAGAAAAAGTCGAGAGGGATTCTTAATATTTTGCTTGATAAGCCACTCTTTCCATCTTAAGAGCCATTTCATGCTACATCTCAGGATGATCTACTGTCCTAATTTATTCAACAAATTGGTAGGAAATCCAGAGCTAGAAATCTATATTTCCTTTACTTTATTCTATGTTCAATTCTAGATCATCCCCAATTATCAAGAAATCTTAACTGTTCAGTCTCTCACCATGCAGAATTTTCAGTCAACTGCTAAAGTCCTCAGAAGGTAATTCTTTACTTTTCTACTTAAGACCAACAGAATGAGAAAAATATTTAATTGAGCTGCCACCTTCCTCTTGTGGACCGGCAGGTCAGAATAGTGCTTAAGACTTTGACTGTGGAGTCAGCCTCAACTCTTTGGACCTTCAGGAAACAGCTTGGGCCCTCTGTGTTTCTGTTTCCTTGACTGCAAAGTGTTGACAATAGCAGTATTGCTCATAGGTTGTTGTAAAGCTTAAATAGAATGATATGTGTAAAATGCTCTGTATAATGATGGCAGAGTAAGTGCTATATGAATTTCCACCACTACTATTATTGTTGTTATTAACTCAAATCTAAAGGTGAATCTATCAGAGCTTCCTCAACGCTTAATATCAGTGGAAAAGTTACTTGAAAAAATGTGTATTGTGATATAGCTGCTTTCAATTTCCCAGCAATTAAAAATTCATCCTTCAACTTGCAATTATTATCTTTATCAGTGCCCAGAACTCTACAAATAGGGGGCTTTCCTTAAATAACATAGCCCAAATGCAAGCAGAGAAAATTCAGAAACATGAAATACAGAGATAATAATACAAGATTGCATAACTACTAGATTGTAAGATACCAACCACAAGACTTGTAGAAATTCTGAGAAAGATCATTATGGACCACAGAAGTCAGCTGATATTCTGGAAAAGATACACAATTTCTGTTGGACTTTTAGCTCAAAGAAGTGCCTTTCATGTGGAGAGACAGTATGATCAAAGGTACAGAGGTGGGAACAGGAGTGGAGATGCACAGAAATTAAGCAACAAAGCAGAAAGATATCTAAGGGTAAGGACAGATGTGTTTCTCTAAACATAAGCTTAAAAAATGCTTGTTTATTTATGAAAATTATATTTTTATTTTCAACTTTGGTTCATTTAATTAGATTACATTGCCTTTATTGGAGGCTTACATCTGTCAGAATTAAATATGAGTATGCCGGGAGCCAGTGTGAGGAACTCTGCCTATGGCAAAGGTCATGAGGAAGGAGGCTTTGGCATATGCAAAGGCGGGATCGAGCCTCAGGAAACCCCCTGTTCCCAAGCATCTACCCCCAAAACCAGAGTCTACCTACTTTACTGTTTCATGCTTTCACCTACCTATACCTCTGACTTTACGGGGGGCTGACCCCCATTACATCTCTCGGAGAAGGAGTTAACTTACACCTCCAAGTCAATAAAAATTCCTGGGCGTAACAAGAGTGTTTCAACTTACGAACTCCTCTGAAGGTTATCTAGCCTGCCTGCAGAGGTTCAGCTGGCCACATGTGATTGTTTACAGCCTCCCAACCATGAGGGGCACGAGATGTTTTAGACTTACTAAAGGCAGATTCTTTTGGGAAGTTAGAAATTATTAGTATAGTGGATTGGTTAGGAATTATATTGGTGAAGGATTTTTCATTTGTTGTACCAATAATTGCTGCTAATTCCCTGCCCTAGGTGTGACAAGGGTGTCTCAGGTCAAACCTCTCTGCTAACAGACTAGCTTGTGTGACAACCTCTCAATCATAAACAGCACAGAGAGTTTGGAGGATTTTGACAGTCTTAATTAGCATAGGGCTTTTTTCATTGTTGAGTCAATGATTGCCGCCAGGCCTCCATATCCTCAGGCACCTGGGAATATATTAATGTATCTGTAATATAGAAAAGGAAATATAGTAGTTTTTGATGTTAGCAATACTAGACTTTTTGAGTTAACAGATTTTCTCTTTTGTTATAGATCACTGTACTTTGTTATAAATCACTATGTCCTTGCTATGTAAAAATGTAACTTTATCACTATNGACTGTGGTATAAGCCACTTTAGAAAATAAAACTTAACTTTATTGGTCACTGCTTGTTTTTAATTTTTTAAAAAGGTATCAGTTTGATGTCTAACCTAATTCTTCAGACTTGGCACCAACTTTTCTTGGCTGTGTCCTTAGAGGACAAAGATTATATATCATGCTACTGCCACCGTTTACCTGACCTTCCAAAAATGAAATTATTGAAAAATGAAGAATTTGTCAGATATGCTTTATTTATTTTTTTTTTTTAGCAGAATGAGATTTCCAGCAGAAGTAGGAATTTTTGTGTCTCTTTGTTAATCTTTATTTGGAAGGAATCATCCATAATCTCTGTTATAAATGAGAGTTGGAATGCATAGGCTCATTCAAAAGTGTTTTTCAGCATTTTTAATAAAAAACAGGTTGTTTTTTTTCCCTTGTTTGGACATTTTGAAACTTCCTCTTCCTTTTTAGCCAGAAAACTGATCTTTCAGGACTTTCTTGGTGTTTATTGCCATCTTGTGGCATTAAAAAAGATAGCTAGCTGCATTGTTTGTTTGGCATTTGGATCTGGACAGTTTTTATGTGAGACTCCTGAAACAGTACTCAGCTGTTGGTACTGTTCTTGGTCCCTACCCGTAAAATATCTGTAGTGACCCATTCATTGTGACCTTGTGGCATATTCCAAATTTCCTGGATGAAGGTTGTGGGGATTCCAGTTAAGCTAGTGAGTGCCTTAATATTTAAAGGGCAAGTTAGAACTCATGACCATTTCCTGAGTTAAGACTCAAATACAAGACCATTATGTACCCACGAAGAGCAAAGAAATGAACTGGAACTGAAAGGCAGGAACTGGGGTGTGGCGTTCAGTCTTTGGCCTGATAATTTGACATGAAAATTCTTCCAGATGGAAGTTACTAGAGGAAGAATAGATTGTTTATTTGTTATCTCATTTTAGTTTTTAGTTATAAAATGTAGTGGGAGAACCAGTAAGTTAAGATTTAGACCACCTGGAGACATGTATGGTATGAGTGGAACCCACAAACAAGATTCAGGATAGAAACATAAACTTGGGAGCTATTCACTGACCACATTTTTATTGAGCATTTACTACAGATCTGGCCCTGTGTAGGTACTGGAGACAATAATGATTAAAAGCAAGTGGTTTGCTATCAGTGTATAAGTGTTGAATTCCCTAAGAAGGTATAGCATGTGAACATAACCAAGATTGCCTTGCTGGGGAATAACAGCTTCTTAGGCAGAGAACACAGAAGGAGAAGCCTGAGAAACCTGAGAAGGAGCAAGTAGGGACTCATACCAAATGAGATACTTCATTTTCTTATCCCGTCACCAACAGAAAGTGTTATTTCCTTTGAGAATGAAATAGCAACCTCCCCCAGTATTCTTGCCTGGGAAATCCCATAGACAAGAAGCTTGGCAGGCTACTGTCCATGGGGTCACAAAAGAGTCAGAGAGAGAGACACGCATAACTAAAGATCCTGCAACTAAGACCCGGTGCAGCCAAATAAATATATAAAGTGTTATTTCCTTGTATTTTTGTGAATCCCATGGTCATAAAATACCTCCTGTTTTAAATTTGTATTTCTTCATACTAGTATGGCTGAGAATTTTTCATATGCTTATCGGCCTCTTCTGTTTCTTTTGTGAATTGCCCATTCTTAACGTTGGTCATGTTTTCTTTCCCTACTTACTGATTTGTAGGAGCTCTTCAATGTTACAGCCCCTTTGTCTGTCATATGTGTAGCAGATATTTTCTCCAGACTGCTAATTCTAGAACAAGTTTCAGTTTTGATGTAGTTAAATCCTTTACTTTTTTCCTTGATGATTGCTGGATTTTGAGTATTGCTTAAGAATGCCTTTCCCACTTATGATTATATAGATTGCCACCTAAAACTTGTATAGTTAAGTTTTGTTTGTTTGTTGTTATATTTTATGTTTAGCTCTTTAATCCAACCTGAATGAATATATACAAATGATGTGAGGTAGGATCTATCGTTTTAGATTTCATAACAGTGATACTTTAGTGCTGAATACTTCCAGATAATAATTCTCAAAAGATATTAGAGATTTTTTTTAAAGTGTTAACTTCTTAGAAGTAAACTCTTGCAGTTCCTTTTGTATATTCCTATTTGCGAAGCAGCTACATAGTATGAAGTTCATTGTGAGGTAGAGTTGGTGCTTATTGGCATTCTCTTTACTTAAATAAGTTAGTAGCAGCCTAAGTTTATGTTTCCCAGTTTTTACACTGCGGGACAAACCAAGCAGATAGTTATCTGATAGCAGCTGGTCCTTGCAGAAATTCTGGTTCATAATTAGGACAGATCTTTTAAAAGTAGATAATTTACTACAGTAATGAAAATACTTCCTGAGAAGGAATACAGAATAAAATAGCAAGAGGAGATAGAAATGAAACAGAGAAACAAGGAAATCACTGAAGAGATAAGAGAACAATAAAGGGAAGAGGAAAAATAAGTTAACTTTTTTCTATTGAAGGGCGGTTTTATGCCATCCTGGACAATCTTTTAAAAATTATCTGAGGGCTTAGCAGTAGTGTGGTTTTGTTTATTTGGTTTTTCTCTTATGTTTGGGGACAAGATGAACTTCTGCTCTCCTAGAAGGTGCCACTGTTTATGTTCTCTGTTTTAATAGGCTTTCAAATGTACAATCTAAAATGAGCCTGGGATTCTTGCATTCATGTTTCTTCATTATTTCATTTAGGCAATTGAGAATTTTGAACCAGCAACTTAGAGAACGAGAAAAAACTCAAAAGGCATCTGGTTCTCTGGAATGCAACCTTGAATGTAGGTAAAAGAACTGTAAGAACTGATCGTGAATTCTTTATGGCTCTGGAAATGTTGATTAAGGATTGAACTTTCTCAATTACTTTGTCTTAAGTGGACTTTTTGTTTAAAAAGTAGGAATAATACTCATTAAAATTTAAAATAGTGTAGAAACACAAAAATAAAAGATTTGTGCTATCACTTCCCGATGATTCAATCCTGTTTTTTTTTTTTAAAGTCTGTATTTCCTTTCGCATATCTCCTGTTCATTTATAATTGANAACAAAAGGTATATAAGCAAACCTAAAAAATAAAGAAATAGGATCAGTTTCTGGAAAGACTGATTCCCCCGTGTTGTTTCTTTCTTGCTCCCCGTTTCTCTGGCTGAATTCCCATCTGGAGCGTGGGTGCTCACCATGTATATTTACTTGCCCTGGCTTCTGAGATCTGTGAGAGAGGGAGCCCAAGGCGGGGCACCCTCCAATGTTCAAACGGGAGCCAGTGGCCCAGTGTAGATGGTGCAAATTCCTTGTCTTGGAGTTATATTGGTATCCCACGTAAACCAAGTTATTTAGCTTCTTTTTCTCCACTAATTTTCCTACTACGCTGTTTCTTTCTAATCTCCTTCTATATCTTTAATTAAGCAATTAACTCCTAGGACGCTGACTCCATCCCTGCTTTGAATTACCCTGAATCTGCCGGGGCTGGACCCTGGGTACATTTCTGCATGCCAGTATTTTTAATCAAGGCACTTTACCACAGCTAAAAACTTTTTACCCCCAAACTTTGAAAAGGACTCCAATTAATATGGATGCCTCTTGTTTTCCTATTTCATAGGTTTCGTGACATTATAATTAACACCCAGCAAATGATAGATACCTTACATAATCTGAATGGCTTGCTGCTATATTCTGAATAGTTGTGTCCCTGCAAAATTCATATGTTAAAAGTTAACACCCAATGCGATGGCATTTATAGGTGGTCTTTTAGGAAGTCATTAGGTTATGAAGGCAAAGTCTTCATAAATGGGACTGTTGTCCTTATAAAAGAATCCCCAGAAGCTCTCTTGTCCCTTTCACCTTGTGAGGTTATAGCAAGAAGATGACCATCTACGAATCAAGGAGTGGCTCTTAGCAGACATCGCATCTGCCAGCGCCTTGATCTTGGACTTCCCAGATACCAAAAACGGGAGAAGTAAATTAGTGTTGTTTTGCAAGCCACCTGTCTATGGTATTCTGTTACAGCTGCCCACGTGGACTAGGATACTTGCCAAATTTTCAAAGAAATATAATCACTAGATACTAAAGGCATAAGTATACCTTCAGTTTCAGCTCTATATCCTTTTTCATTGAGCTGGGAAATTAAACTGTTCATAAATCAAAATACACAGGGCTTGTGTGCTTTGGTTTGCAATGAACATCAAATTGACTTACATATCATGCTGGATATTTGTCCACTTTTGGAAAACAGCTGCAATATATTTACAGAAAATACATAAACTCATTTCATTCTTAGACATATAGAAAGATAGATATACATTCTTCTAGAGGGCAAAAAAACCATGGCAAGTGTATTATTTTATCTTTTTACACTATACACTGACCATAATAACCTCAATAATTTGAGTACCCATTAAACTATGTGAGCCAAAGTAGGTACTTTTGCATATTTTATTATACACTAGATCTATTTTGCAATCATTTCCTCAATTTCACTCAGCAGAAATGTTACAATAAAATGAAGCAGCTATTTGGCTAATAGTAAATAAAATATAAGGATACTGTTTCAGGAGTTAGAAAAATAGTAACAATTTCCAATTCCAAGAAAGCAATCTGTCTTCTTCAAGCATTCTGTCCTCTGCCTGTCACTGATGTAGCGTCTCATACTGTAGTGTGGTATCGAATTTCCTCATGTTTTGCAAACCACTCAACATCAAAAGCACTAAAGAGAAAGATGATACAAGTGAGCTTCTAGGAGAGCATTCTGAGACAGTCTGTGGAATAGCTGTCTGTCCTTATGACACAATTCTGTAGGAAGAGCTATACTATTCTGAGCAGCATTGTGCTTAATATAATATACTCAGAAGTTTAATTTGAGAGACCACTGATAAATTTTAAGTTACAGAACCAAATAGACAAAAGGATAAACAAGAACCTCGTTGTTGATAATTTTGTGTCAAGGCAAATCATATATTATCTTATTCAATCATCACAATGACTTTATGACATAGGCATTATTATTATTCTCACTTAACACATGAGGAAATCAAAACAGAAAAGTTAAGAGGCTTGCCTAAAATCACAAAACTAGGAAATGGTTTGGCCAAGATTCAAACTCAAGCAATCTGACTTAAGATGTTGCAATTTTTCTTCCACTTACTTAACATAAAATGTGAAAGTCGCTCAGTTGTATAGACTCTTTGCGACCCCATGCACTAGTCCATGGAATTCTCCAGGCCAGAATGCTGAAAAGGGTAGCCTTTCCCTTCTCCAGGAGATCATTCCAACCCAGGGATCCAACCCACTGTGGGTGGATTCTTTACCAGCTGAGTCACAAGAAAAGACCAAGAATACTGAGTGGGTACCCTTTCCCTTCTGCAGTGGATCTTCTCAACCCAGGAATCAAACTGGGGTCTCGTGCATTGCAAGCAGATTCTTTACCAACTGAGCTATCAGGGAAGGCTTATTTCTAAACATGCTATAAGTCTTACACAGGTCATGTGGCAGGGATGAGGAATGGTTATGCTCTCATAGTCACTCAGAAAAATCAGGCATTCAGAAGGTATACAGAAGCTAGAGACATATTTCCTCACTCACGAAGGCAAGAAAAATAAATGTGACAAATCTCACACTAGCTCTTAGAACTTCTTCCAGGAAAATAAAAAATGTCATTTCCTCTCTTTTTTTCATTGGTCATCACAAGTCATGTGGCTGTGCCAAAAAGGAGGTGGGAAATGCAATCTCTCTGCCAGGAAGGCAGAGAGCCAAAATATTTCAGACTAGAACTAATGACAGCCATTAAGGAAGTCAATGAATGCGGCCTTCAAAGACAAAAGGAACAACATTAGAATTGGCAGGAAGGTGTAACTACCAAGAACAACCACAATTATTTTTTAGTTATGATGAAACATCATCATGGCAAATGGTATACGGGATAAATAACCTATAGGGGAAAAAAAAATGCTTCAGTAGAAAACTGCACTGTCTACCACCCCTCTGGGTTATCTGATTCTGATTCTATGGATGTTATTTTACAACACCATCAGTTGTAGGTAATTTTTTGCAATGCAAAATAATTTTTGCCTATAGATTTGCAAATTCTGTTTTGTCCAATGGAAGTCAAATTGACTTGTCTCCCTCACAGTGAAAAAAGCTAGTTTTGCCTCTATTTGCACCTTCATTTCAATATTCTTGATCTATAAGTTGCCTGATCTTTTATTAGATCCTCTAAATGATTATTCTGGTTTTTTCATTATGAGTTAAACAAAATTTTTAACATGACCATTATTTATATATCTCTATGAGAGTCATGATTTGTCTTTTTAAACATTATCTTTTAACGAAACCATTATTTTTATAATAAACTTTAATTTCTAGAACTATCTTAGATTTCTAGAAAAATTATAAAGATAAACTAGTTTNTAAAGGGCTGAAGAGAGACTGGAGAGTACTTGAAAGAGGTGAGAAAATTCAGGGATTTTTTTTTTTTCTCTAGTGGTGGGAGAGGGTGTTTAATGGCAATGTCAAGTATCCAGTAGACAGCAGATAGTACAAAAATAATAGAAGAAATTAAGAAGTTAGTCAATAGGAAAAGTTCCTTTAAAGAAGAGTATGAAATTCATAACCCAGGAAGAGTTTAATTGGAGGAAGAATACATCCTTTAACAGAAGGGAAGGAGGAAAAGGTGGTGAATACACAGGAAGATTTATGAAGTTGGAAATGAGAAGTTGAAATGGTCTCCCTCTGACAGCTTCCATCTTTTTCTGCAAAATAGAAAAAGTTTTACCTGCTGAAATTGCTAGAAGTGAGACAAGAGATCAAAAGTTTAGAGAGAATACAGAAGTTTTAAAATAGTAGTTGTAGAAAGTAGGAAAGACAGCTAATCAGAAAAACACAGGAATACTGCCAGTTAAAATTGGCATGAATTATAGTCATTTATTATACTAGTAGTCATGAATTATAGAGCAATCTCTCAGCTTCATTGTGCCATTGTAGTTAAACGAATTTCAAGAACATGGAGCCATTGACCCAAGGAGAGAATTGTATTAACTAAAGCGTCATATTTTCTGGGCAAGTGGGCAAGGAAATATAGAGATGGCAAAAGTGCCTGAAACAGGGGACCAAAAGGAATGAAGAAGAGGCTAGTGGATAAGGAAAAAATAGAAAAGTTAACTGGATACTGTAGAATTCTGGATAGTTGAAGAGGTGTAGTAAAAATAATTAAAAAGTGACTCCCCAAAACAATGGAGGTTGTGGTCAGAGGGTTACAGAATTAGAGTTTTTCTACTTAAAGCAGTTCTGAGTAGTGTATATGCCCAGTTGGTGAGCATAGTATGGGTGGTAATGAAATGGAAAAGAATGATACTAAGAGAAGGGCCTTCTGTCTCTACTCCTTTTTTTTTTTCTTTTAAAATGGCTGTTTTATTTTATGTTTTACTGAAAGCAGGAAAAAAAAAAAAAGAAAGAAAGAAATGTTACAAACCGAAACTACCTAAAGTCAGATAATTGGTGATGCAAATATTTTTTTACTTACCACTGTTATTGACTGAAGGCAAGCTTTGAGATGCTTTAATAAAGCATCCAAGATATGGATCACCTTGGTGACAGTGCTCTGAAAGGGGTTTTACATCATCAGCCCTCCCAATCTAGTGGTAGAAATAACTTCTGGTCTGTTCTTTGGAAAACTGACAGGTGAGGGGTGAAAGTGAGAAGTCTGGGACACCATATAATCTATTTGGATATTTTTAAAAATCTTAAAAAAAAACTTTATATTTTATATTGGAGTGTAGCAGATTAACAATGCTGTGATACTTTCAGGTGAACAGCACAGGGGCTGAGCCGTACATACACGTGTATCCATTCTCCCCTAAACTATTCTTCCATCCAGGCTGCCACACAACATCGAGCAGAATTCCCTGTACTATACCACAGGCCCTTGTTGGTTATCCCTTTTGAATATAGCTGTGTGTACTTGTCCATTCCAAAGTCTCTAACTATCCTTTCCTCCATCTTTCTCCCCTAGCAACCATACTTTCATTCTCTGTGTTATTTATGGAGTGGTGTGTGTGTACTCAGTCACGTTTGACTCTTTTGCAACGCTATGGACTGTAGCTCCCTAGGCTCTTCTCTTCATGGAATTTTCCAGGCAAGAAGGCTGGAGGGGGTTGCCATGCCCTCCTCCAGGGGAGACTTCTGACCCAGAGATCGAATCCGTGTCTCTAATATTCGCCCCATTGACAGGCGGGTCCTTTACCACTAGTGGATTCTTTACCACTGAGCCACCTGGGAATACTGTCTGTGAGTCTGTTTCTGTTTTGTAAACAAGTTCATTTGTATCGTTTCTTTTTAGATTCTGCAAGTAAGAGATGTCATTTCACTCAATAAGACAGTCTCTAGGTCCATTTCTATTTTTGCCCTTGTCTCACTACATGCTCATTAGCTCCTATCCTTAAGCAAAAGTTTAACAAACAGTTAGAGCTTATGTTGAGATGATGCCAAATCATCCTGCCCAGGATGACCATTTGTCCTGGAACAGCGCTGACCCAGGAGGAGAAAACACTAAAGTATCAGCTAGGAGTACTGACAGTTGTTCAAGGATTGCTTTCTGAAGGTGTGAAGTATGAGCCGAATCTTTCAGGGTAAGTACTAGTTAACAAGGTAGAAGAGTTGTAAGGAAAAGTTCCAGATGGAAGCTCAGACGTGTGGGAGATAGTTAAATTTAGTATCCACTGATGAACTCTTCTTCCATTCAAGGAAAGCTTTACACTAACCACCCTGAGCAACACAAAAATGTTTCAGAACACTGCTCAGTTGCAGAATATTTAATGTGAAACCTTGCTAGTATATCTGGACCTGACACTTCCTAGATTACAAGTTTTAAGGACTGGGATCAGGCTTATTTTAGGCTCTTCTGTTCACTTTGTACCTAGAATGATACTTGGCATCTAGGAGGTATTTGTTATATAATTGTCAAATAAATGAATGAATAAATTCAACTGCTAGTCTAAGGCCCAGTATAAATTATGTTTCAGGGTACTTGTGACTAGAATATTACATTTGAAACTACTGAAAAATTAGGCTTATTTATACCTTCAAACCAGACACGACTAAAGCGACTTAGCAGCAGCAGCAGCAGCATACCTTCAAACACTGATTTTACAATCTTTGAGCATCTCTAATTTCAGAGAACTTGTTATATTTTAAAAGCAATTGGTTTGGACATTTCCAGGTGTCCAAGATCTCCCTGATATTGTGTCAAAATCCCATGACTTTAATTATGTCTTAATTCCCTTGTCTTATCTCTGGAAGGTAGCTATGCTCACCACTCTACCACCAATGTTGGTTCTTGTCTTATCTATAAACTCGAAAGCAGTAGAGACTACAGTTAATTCTTCTTGAACATGGTAACGGTCCAAACGTGCATGCATACATGCTAAGTCATTTCAGTCATGTCTGACTCTTTGTGACCCTATGGACTGTAGCCTGCCAGGCTCCTCTGTNCAGTAGAGACTACAGTTAATTCTTCTTGAACATGGTAACGGTCCAAACGTGCATGCATACATGCTAAGTCATTTCAGTCATGTCTGACTCTTTGTGACCCTATGGACTGTAGCCTGCCAGGCTCCTCTGTCCATGGGATTCTCCATGCAAGAATATTGGAGTGGGTTGCCATGCTCTCTTCCAGGGAAGATTCCTAACCCAGGGATCAAACTTAAATCTCTTCTGTCTCCTGCGCTGGCAGTCAGGTTCTTTACCACTAACTTCACCTGGGAAGCCCAGTTCAAACTTAAGATAGGAATATTACCTATCACCTTTCTTTCTATGCTCACCTGGCTTCCACAACAAGTGTCTTTCTCCAGGTTAAGTATAGAAATTCCTTCTCCCTTTCCTCAGTCACTCTTTACTAGCTGCTATTCATCTTTAAGGTCTTTGAGATTAACTACTACTCTCTCAGAAAAACCTAACAGAGAAGTTAGGTCCCCTCATTAAAAACTTCTGTATCACCTTAATTTTCTCCTACATGGTGCTTTTTAGGTTAGAAACGGCTAATGTCTGTCTTCCCTGCTAGACACAAAGTAGCTTAAGAAAATTGGGCCCACTAGAGGGAAAGACAAAAATCACTGGCAAGAGAAAGATTAAACTCAAATGAAATATGTAATTGGTAAATGAGTAAACAAAAAATAAAATTAGAAATGGTAAAGATCATAATAAAAATGAAAATGCTTGATCAAGAATAATATGGGAATAATGGGAAGCAAGGGTCAGGAAAGACTTTTCTAAAAACCTAATGTTTAAGCTGAGAGACCTCACGGTTAGCATGCTAATATGACTAGGGAAGAGACAACTGAATGGGGATGTTCAATGAAGAAAGAATTCTGTGTTATTTGATGCAAGTGTAATGTTAGGGAAGCACAGGGATCTTGAAACAATAATTTAATTTACTAGTGCAATGAAAACTGATTCCAGTTCTCCAAAGTAGAGTCACAACTTATAATTAACATAAAAATATTGAAATACAAGTGATTGGACTTTTGCTTCCAGCCAAAATGGTGGAACAAGGAATAGATTTAGCTTTCCTTTTTAAACATTTATGTATTTTTAATTGAAGGATAGTTGCTTTACAGTATTGTGTTTTTTCTGCCCTACACCACCATGACCCTAGCATAAGTATACAGATGTCCCCTCCCTCTCAGACCTTCCTCCCAGCTCCCATCTCAATCAACTGAAAAACCAGACAAAATATATGAGGCAATGCTTTCAAGATATTGAACATGGGGTGAGGAAGGGTAGTGATTTCTAAAAATGGGAAAAAATGCAAGGTCAGCTCCATGATTGCCCCAGTCTTTCCCTTTAAAAAGTTTCTAGGTTGAGATGTGGGGAGTGAGGACACTGATGAAACCCAAGAGACCCCTGAATTGACAGGATGAAGCTTAGAGTCTAGGAGAGCAAAGGGTTTCACATAGAAGAGAAGATGCACTAATAGAGAATTCCAGAAACTTTCAGTGGCAGCCCCTGAGTATTGATCAGTATGAAGAAACCTGCCTGAGCACAGAAAAAGAACTACAGAAAGATAAAAGGGGGCAGTGCTCACTGGTGAAGCAGAGCCAGGAACAGTGCCTCTTCCCGCCGTTCTGCCTGGAGAATATGTAATTCACAGGATTTTGAGTAGAGTAGGCGAAAAGATCAGCTGTGGATTAGCCTTAGATTAAGTGTCATTTTGATCTACAAAACAAGACAAAATCAGTCAAAAAGGATCACTCTTCCCATATAACTTAACTGTGACCTTGGAGAAATCTCAAGAGTATATTTAGAAATATAAAACCGTCCAACATCAAGTAAAGTCAAATACAAAGTCTAGCATCTAATATGAAATACCCAGGTCACTCTGCACAACAAGCATACATCCTTTGTAATAATAGGTTCAAGGTTAGCCAAAATTCACAGACATAGATTCCTTGCCATTACCTGTGAGCTCACTCAGGAATACTCAACATGGCAAATTTAAATGTGGGAATATGAAATATGTAGTGTTCCTTCAGGCAGTCTCTGGGAAAAGAATATTTTTCAATGTAAAATATAATTTTGCTATCAGAAATAAATAAATAAATATCCAGTCATATGAGTCTATTCCTAGCAAATATACTTCTCACAAATGAAAGTTAAATAGATATTTTCTCAGATACATAAACCTGAAAAAGTTTATCATGACCAGATCCACACTACAGTAAGTGTTAATGGAGGCTGAGGAGTGAGGCTAAGTGAGGCAGAAGGAAAGCAATACCAGATGGAAGCATAAATCTTTACAAAAGAATGATAATCACTGCAAGGGAGACTCTGTGGGTAAGTATATACACTATTTCATATTATTTACATCTTCTTAGTATATAAATTGATACTTTGAACAAAAATATGAATAATGTAGTGTGGAGTTTATAGCATATGTAAAACACCACTGAAATACTACAACACATCCAACTTTTTTCATTATTATTATTCTTGTTATGGTGACCTGGGATACTACTATTGTAATTGTTTTTAGGCGCATGAACTGTGCCCATATAACATGGCAAATTTTATCAATAAAAACTGTGTATGTTCTGAGTGCTACACTGACAGACCATTCCTGCAACTTTTCCCCTCTTCTTAGGCCTGCTTATGCTCAAGAGAAAAACAATATTGAAGTCAGGCCAGTTAGTCATTCTGCAATGACCTCTAAGTGTTCAAGCGGAAGGAAGAGTTACACATCACTCATTTAAACCAAAACCTATACATAACTGAGCTTATCAAAAAAAACAAGATAGGCCTGGAGCTGGGCCTCTCCTACCGGCTAGCCAAGTTGTAATTGGAAAGGAATTTTTTTTTTAATTTTTTTATGTACTTGGTTGTATCTGTTTTTAGTTGTGGCACACGGGCTTAGTTGCCCCATGGCATGTGTGAACTTAGTTTCCCGACCAGGGACTGAATCAGCATCTTCTGCATTGGAAGGTAGATTCTTTACCACTGGACCACCTGGGAAGTCCCAGGAAATGTTCTTGAAGGAAATTAGGGTTTACTCTAGTGAACACACACATGATGAGAAAACGAAGTAGTCTTACTGCTGATATGCAGGAAGTTTTAATGGTCTGAATAGAGGATCAAACCAGCCAAAGTGTTCCCTTAACCAAGGCCTAACTCTTAATTCTATTGAGGCTGAGAAAGGTGAGGAAGCTGCAGAAGAAAAATTTGAAGCTAGCAGAGGTCCCAGGTAGCACCAGTGGTGAAGAATCTCTTGTCAGTACAGGGATGGAAGAGAGGCAGTTTGGATCCCTGGGTCAGGAAGTTTCCCTGGAGAAGGAAATGGCAATGCACTCCAGTATTCTTGCCTGGAGAATCCCACAGAGAGGAGAGTGGTGGGTTACAGTCCATGGGGTCGCGTAGAGTCAAACACAACTGAGTGTCTGAGCACACACACAGCAGAAGTTATTAGTTCATAAGATTTAAGAAAAGAAGCCGTCTCTATAACATCAAAGTCATAAGTGAAGCAGCAACGGCTAAGGTAGAAGCTAAAGCAAGTTGTCTAGAAATTGTAGCTAGTTAGTAGTAGTAGTTAGTGAAGTTGGTTACACTAAACAATGGATTTTCAATGTAAATGAAGCAACCTTCTATTGGAGGAAGATTTCCATGTAGGACTTTCATAGGTAGAGAGGAAAAGTCAATGGCTGGCTTTAAAGCTTCAAAAGACGGACTGACGCTCTTGGTCAGATGACTTTAAGTTGAAGCCAGTATTCATTTAGTACACTGAAAATCACAGACCCCTTAAGAATTATGTAAATCCATTCTGCTTGTGCTCTATAAATGAAACTACAAAGCTGGGATGACAGCACATCTGTTTACAACATGGTTTGCTGCATATTTTGAGACCCTGTTGAGACCTACCGCTCAGGAGAAAAAAAAAAAGATTCCTTTCAAAATATTACTGCTCATTGACAATGCAGCTGGTCATCCAAGAGCTCTGGTGGAGATGGGATTAACATTTTCATGTCTGCTGACAGAGCATCTGTTCTGCAGCCCATGGATCAAAGTGATTCTGTGCTTTTTAATATGCTGTCTAGGTTTGCCATAGCTTGCCTTCCAAAGAGCAAGCATCTTTTAATTTCATGGCTGCAGTCACTGTCCACAGTAATTTTGGACCTGCAAACAGGTTTCTCAGGAGACAGATAGGTTGCCCTGTAATCGCACCTCTTTCCGAATTTTCCACAGTTTGTTGTGATCCATACAGTCAAAGGCTTTAGCGTAGTCAATGAAGCACAAGTAGATGTTTTTCTGGAATTTCCTTGCTTTCTCCATGATCCAATGAACGTTGATCTCTGGTTTCTCTGCCTTTTCTAAACGCAGCTTGTACATCTGGAAGTTCTTGATTCACATAATATGGAAGCCTAGCTTGAAGGGTTTTGAACATACCCTTGATAGTATGTGAAATGAGCACAATTGTTTGAACATTTTTTGACAGTGCCCTTATTTGGGACTGGAATGAAAATTGACTTTTTCCAGTCCTGTGGCCACTGCTGAGTTTTCCAGATTTGCTGTTATAATGAGTGCAGCACTTTAACAGCATCATCTTTTAGGATGATGTTTTGTCAGAACACTTCAGTATGACCCAACTGTCTTAGGAGGCCGAGAATGGCATGGCTCATAGCTTCATTGAATTATGCAAGTCCTTTTGCATGACAAAGCTGTGATCCATGAAGGGGCGTAAACTGTAGTATATTGTAAACATAACTGTAACATGCACTGGAAATCAAAAAATTCACATGACTCGCTTTATTGAGATATTTACTTTATTGAAGTGGTCTGGAACAAAACCCACAACATCTTCAAGGTATGCCTGTATAAGTATTACAAGGAGATTAAAGATGTGTGTATAGGTATGTAGGTACTGCTGCTGCTAAGTTGCTTCAGTCATGTCCGACTCCGTGTGACCCCACAGATGGCAGCCCACCAGGCTCCCCCATCTCTGGGATTCTCCAGGCAGGAAGACGAGTGGGTTGCCATTTCCTTCTCCAATGCATGAAAGTGAAAAGGGAAAGTGAAGCCGCTCAGTCGTGTCNGTCATGTCCGACTCCGTGTGACCCCACAGATGGCAGCCCACCAGGCTCCCCCATCTCTGGGATTCTCCAGGCAGGAAGACGAGTGGGTTGCCATTTCCTTCTCCAATGCATGAAAGTGAAAAGGGAAAGTGAAGCCGCTCAGTCGTGTCTGACTCTTAGCAACCCCATGGACTGCAGCCTACCAAGCTCCTCCCATGGGATATTCTAGGCAAGAGTACTGGAGTGGGTTGCCATTGCCTTCTCCATGTATGTAGGTGACTTTGTGTTAAAAGTCATCCTTAAATCTATCCCTCACTGCAATCCAGTATCTAAATGATGGGCTTCTCTAACTTTGAACGACCTTATGTAATATTTTGCTTTGCTCTAATTACTTTCACTTAGTCTTCTCTCATTTTCTGCAGTGCCCAATTTAGTATTTTGCACATGGTAAGTATCAGAGAGTTCATAGTTAAGTTCAGTAGAAGTAAGCTTCTAGAGGCAGTTACTTTCCCCCATGAACAGCAATGATGGGACTTTAAAAACAAAAATGATTTGTTAGAAAAATCAAGTTAATTCAAAGGTCAAGGAATCTAACTAACTTGGAAATAAAATCTAAATAGTTAGACATCCACTCTCACATAAACCAATTCAGACCTTGTATCTGCCTTTATAGTTTATATAGAGGGAGATTTATTTTTATACTAAGCAGCCATTCATTTAGAATATGTACAATTAGGGAGATCAAATAAACATGCTTTTCGAATGGTCCAAGGCAATAGCTATTGATATACAAATTAACTTTCTCCTAACCCTGAAGACACAATTAGATGTAAGATCTTAATAGCATGCAGATTTACAGACCATCAGGCCTAAACCTTTATTACACAGTTGGTTTGTCTGTACTACAGATGTGACATGCCCTGCGAATGAGCCCTGGCTCTCTGAAAAAATGCTCTTCTCTGGCCGACCTGGGGGCAGAGAGACCAGAACTTCCAAATACACCTGATGGTAACTTTAATCGTCAACATCCCTGAACCATTTTTTTATTTTGCTTTCCTAAGATTATTTACATTGAAAAAATAGAGTTGGTTACGCATATTTTAAAAATCTACTTATGATTGTTATACACTCAAGACGGTGCCAGATTGCAGCTACTGAAACAAGACGTGACCATTTGCCCAATGACGTGTAATGGATTCCTGTTCTCTCAGACTTGACCAGAGACTGCCAAAGTAGGGACATTTCTTAGGAAAGATTTACGAGGATGAAGTCAGAGAGTGAGGACAGGAAACTGATATCAACAATCTACCAGGCACTTGCCAGGCTTGTTATGGATGCTCTATTATATAGTGCTTACAACATGCTGTAAGGTAGCTATTATTAACCCCATTTTATGGGCAGAAAAACTGGGGCTATGAAACATTAAACCACTTGCCAAATTCACAAAGCAGCAAAGCATTATTATTTAAACTCAGTGTTGTATGACTGCATAGGGTTTCCATCATACTATACAAACTCTCAGACAGAAAGCTCCAGCACAGAGGAAAAATTAATGTTTTCATATTATTCAAGAAGCATAATTCAGATGCAAATTTAGATCATGATGTCACTGAGGACTCCAAGGAAATGTGTCTCTTATGCTGCTTTTATTTTTTTTTTTAATGGTAAATGCCATGATTCTGCTTCTCAAGAAAAGAAACAATAAGCAGAATATATTTGTAAAGAATAAATCACTCTGAGCAAATCTAATTACTTTCTTTCTTCCAACAGAATTACATGGCCAAAAGATAATGGAAGTACAAAAGACACAATCTATCTTGATTACTAAAATAACAAATAGTGTCTCTTAGACATTAACCAGCACAATTAATTGAAAATAGTCTCGATCTCGAATAAAAATTGACTTCAAAGGAATGAAAGGTCAGTGTCATATAATGTCAGGGGCCAATGTGGGCCACCTGCCTCACTCAGCCCCAACTGCCATTTGTAATGGTTTTTGTAGAAGCAGCAATTGTCTGGAATGATAAAGCAAGATGAAACCATCTGTCTAGTGCTGGTTCTGCCTTTCTAGGAGACCCAAATTGCATTAGAGGAGGATAAAAGTGGGGTGGAGGCATGGAGAATTCACTTACTAGCAACTGTGAAACAAATATATGGTGGTGGTAGTGGTTTAGTTGCTAAGTTGTGTCCAACTCTTGTAACCCCATGGACTGTGGCCTGCCAGGCTCCTCTGTCCATTGGGATTCTCTAGGCAAGGATACTAGAGTGAGTTGCTGTTTCTTTCTCCAGGGGATCTTCCCAACCCAGGGATCGAACCCTCATCTGCTGTGTTGCAGGCGGATTCCTTACTGACTGATCCACCAGCAAATTTAAAACAAATATACAATGATTCAGGAAAGAAGTGTATAAAACCACCTGGGAGAGGTTAATTCGGTAACCTCATAACTGAATTAAACTGAATTTTGCAACATAATCTGAAGAAATAATTTATCGGTCACAGTCAGCCTTGAAAGCATAGGAAAAGGAACCACTGGGATAGAAAGCGAAAATTTTTAGACTTAGCAAGGCTCAGTAACCTGTCCAAGGGCATACAGTCATTCAGGGGTTGAGGGAGAACTCATGCATGGATGTGTCAATGTCTTCTGATTTTTAACCAGCTGCCATCCATCCTCTGATGTCACTCTGTGTAAAGATGACCAAGGTTCACTCACAGTTCTCTACCTTCTTTATGCCAGACTCTGCTAGGCCTCATAAATCAAAAGGGTGAGCTGGGGGGGTTGGTAGTACAAATGTGCACAACCTCCTGTAATGAGGATGATCAGAATCTACAGAGTGGTGAGTAGACAGCTTCCTGCTTTCCTTCTAGGAACCTGTGGTCTCTTTTGAAGAAATAGATCTTGCTTTAATCTGAAGGCATGAAGAGCCATCTGCAAAGTACCTGTTGGGCCTCTAGCCAGGACAGAGAGTGTCAGGCTTGCCAAAGTGATCACACTCTCAGGCTTATTCTAGGAGGCACCCTACTCGTTGAGATTCTATACAGAAGAACCGTTTAAGCTACCTAGGGGATGACAGCAGGAGCATTCCTCATAAATCAGACAAAGAAACCTATGTTTGCTGTTAAGAAATGAAAAAATACATATATATATATATATATATATTTATTTATCCCAGATGTAGCTTCTATTCACCTGGGTTGAACGTAGACCAACTCAACCAGGCAAAATGTGACATCTACAAAATGTTCTTCCATATCCCTAATATAGGATTTTGTCAATGAGTGTGATAGACTGAGACTACTACACCTCCTGGCAGAGGAGATGGCAACGGGCTCCAATATTCTTGCCTGAGAAGTCCTGTGGATAGAGTAGCCTGGGGTCTACAATCCATGGGGTTGCAAAGAATCAGACACAACTTAGCAACTAAACACACCTACAGCCCCAGATCAATGCCTTTCAAAATCGTGCAGATTGAGAGTGCCCCAAAGTAATATTATTACTTCTTATAAAAGAAAATGAAAGATTATTAATCGTTATCTAACCACGTAATTTTCTACCAAAGCAGATATTGTTTTATACTTGAGTTTAGTGTTAATATATAATGGCAGATGGCAATGGTTTAAGAAAAATGAAGAGAATATGAAAAGATAAGAATGTCCCACAAACCTAGAATGTTTGATACATTTTTCTGAAAAAAAAAAAATCATTTTTACATCTTAGCAGAAAGATGCATACACTTTACATTCTGTATATGTATATTATTTGAGTAACACCGCTTGGACCTAGGAAGTGCTTCACTTGTAAAAATCCTACTCCAGGATTTAAACTTGTTCACTCCTAAAAGAAATCTGTCAATTCAATGATAGCCNAAAGATGCATACACTTTACATTCTGTATATGTATATTATTTGAGTAACACCGCTTGGACCTAGGAAGTGCTTCACTTGTAAAAATCCTACTCCAGGATTTAAACTTGTTCACTCCTAAAAGAAATCTGTCAATTCAATGATAGCCTCTCCGAGTTTGCAGTCCACTCACTCTCTTCAGTATCTCAGGGTAGATAAAGTCTCTTCTAATTTTTTTCCATATTTTTTATTTATTTATTTTAGCTGCCCTGGTTCTTCATTGTTGCTCAGGCTTTTTCTCTAGTTGTGGCGAGTGAGGGTTACTCTCTATCTGCAGCGCTTGGGCTTGTCACTGTGGCGGCTTCTCTTGTTGCCGAGCACAGGCTCTAGAGCACACGGGCTTCAGTCGTTGTGGCATGTGAGCTCACTAGTTGTGGCTCCCGGGTTCTAGAGTGCAGGCTCAATATTCATAGTACATCAGCTTAGCAGCTCTGCGGCATGTGCGATCCTCCTGGATCAAGGGTCTAACCTATGTCTCCTGCATTGGCAGGTGGATTCTTTACCACTGAACCACCAGGGAAGCCCGCTTCTAATTTTAATACAGTTCTGCTGCTGCTGCTTCATTGATCCTAGGTAAACGTTTCTGGATTGTTTGACATCGCAACATTTTTTTTTTTCTAGAAATAACTACTTGTGTTATGTTAGCATGCGGCAATGTGACATGTCTCTTTTGGAGTCCACGTCACCTTTTAGTGGGGAGTTTGGAGAAGGATTTTCTGGTAGAAACTTCATAAGTAAGGGTCATTGTTCAAGACTAGTCTTTTTCTAGCTAACTGCAAACATGATGACCAAGACAGAATCCTGTTTACAAATACCTTGTATCAGAAGACAGTTTAAGTCCTCTTTCAAAGAACACTGAATCTCACCAACTTCATTTAAGGATTTAGAAACATTGAGAGTATTCTCTAGGATTCATGTTCTCCGAAGCTTGCATTTATTTGGGCAAAGTAAAGTTTTCCAAAGAGGAGAACCACTCTCCAGATTTTCTGTGGGCTCCACACATACCTCAGACTTGTTTCCAAGTAGACCCTACTTCCCTTATCACCATTACAGTTTAGTGAGCTCATAAACACGTGAAAGGAGCCCCTTCTCACTAGGACCACCATTCTTCTTACAAGCAGACTATAAATATCATTAGCAGGTGTTGGGACTGCTGAGTTTGACTCTGAGCTCTACCAAGCACTTTTCTAAAAACATATTCTCCTGGATATGTTGTAGGATTTCATGACATATTGCATTATTTCCTAGTGATTAAACCAATCAATGTGTGCTTGTTGCTTCAGTCATGTCCGACTCTTTGTGATCCTGTGGACTATAGCCCACCAGGCTCCTCTGTCCATGAAATTTTCCAGGCAAGAATACTGGCATGGGTTGCCATGCCCTCCTCTGGGGGATCTTCCCAACCCAGGGATAGAATTTGTGTCTCGTATGTCTCCTGCATTGAGTTCTTTACCACCAGTGCCCCCTGAGAGGCCCTGATTAAACCAATATTTTCATTTTAATCTCAAATCAAACACTGCTTGACCAGTGAATCCTTACGTAACCTATCGTGGGCTTCTAAATCTATTCTGTGACTCTCTCCCACTAATCACACTTGCAGCTGCTGGTCTGTATATAAACATCACGGATATGCAAGTACCATCATATTCCTTTCTCTTACAGGTTATTGTAAAATATAGACTATAGTTCCCTGCAGCAGGTCTTAAGTATTGTTAGAATACGACTCTGTACTGAGCTACACATGACTGCATGACCAGGATCTAGCAGAATGCCCAGAACATATTTGACATTGAAAACATGTTAAATAAATGATTTTACTGAAATCTTTGGAGAAGTATTCGTCAAACTCTTTGTTACCATATTTCCACATTCATGAAAGGAATTCCAAAAGAGCTTTGTCTTAACTCATTGTGTCCCCTAGAAAGTGAAAGTGAAGTTGCTCAGTTCTGTCGGGCTCTTTGCAACCCTAAGGACTGTAGCCCACCAGGCTCCTCCATCCAGAGGATTTTCCAGGCAAGAGTACTGGAGTGGGTTGCCATTTCCTTCTCCAGGGGATCTTCCCGACCCAGGGATTGAACCCAGTCTCTTGCACTGTAAAACTTGGTTTTAAATCTCATTTGAAAACTCACACAAAACAGATGAATTGCATAAGGGATATGTGGTATATATATATACACAATGAAATATTAGTCATAAAAAGAAAGAAATAATGCCATGTGCAGCAACATAATTGAACTTAGAGATTGTCATACTAAGTGAAATAAGTCAGAGAGAAAAAGACAAATATCACATGATATCACTTATATCTGGAATCTAAAAAATGACACAAATGAATTTATGTACAAAACAGACTCACGGACTTAGAAAAAACTTCTGGTTCAGTTCAGTTCAAGTCAGTTCAGTTCAGTTTATTTACTCAGTTGTGTCCAACTCTTTGCAGCCCCATGAATCACAGCACATCAGGCCTCCCTGTCCATCACCAATTCCCAGGGTTCACCCAAACACATGTCCATCAAGTCGGTGATGCCATTCAGCCATCTCATTCTCTGTTGTCCCCTTCTCTTCCTGCCCCCAATCCCTCCCAGCATCAGGGTCTTTTCCAGTGAGTCAACTCTTCTCATGAGGTGGCCACAGTATGGGAGTTTCAGCTTCAGCATCAGTCCTTCCAATGATTACCCAGGACTGGTCTCCTTTAGGATACCAAAGAGGAAAGGAGGGAAAGATAAATTAAGAGGTTGATATTAACATATACACACTCATATATATAAAATAGATAGCCAACAAGGGCCTACAGTGGAGCACAGGGAACTATGTCAATACTCTGTAACAACCTATATGGGAAAAAAAAATCTGAGGAGGAATAGATATATATGTGAAAGAGTGTTAGTCACTTAGTCATGTCCTACTGTTTGGAATCCGGATTGCAGGGAGAAATATCAATAACCTCAGATATGCAGATGACACCATCCTTATGGCAGAAAGTAAAGAAGAACTAAAGAGCCTCATGATGAAAGCAAAAGAGGAAAGTGAAAAAGTTGGCTTAAAACTCAGCATTCAGAAAACTAAGATCATGGCATCTGGTCCCATCACTTTATGGCAAATAGGTGGGAAAACAATGGAAACAGTGACAGATTTTATTTTTTGTGGCTCCAAAATCACTGCAGATGGTAACTGCAGCCATGAAGTCAAAAGACTCTTGCTCCTTGGAAGAAAATCTATAACCAACCTAGACAACATATTAAAAAGCAGAGGCACTACTTTGCCAACAAAGGTCTATCTAGTCAAAGGTATGGTTTTTCCAGTAGTCATGTATGGATGTGAGAGTTGGACTATAAAGAAGGCTGACCGCAGAAGAATTGATGCTTTTGAACTGTGGTGTTGGAGAAGACCTTTGAGAGTCCCTTGGATTGCAAGAAGATCCAACCAGTCAATCCTAAAGGAAACCAGTCCCAAATATTCATTGGAAAGACTAATACTGAAACTGAAACTCCAATATATGGCTACCTGATGTCAAGAACTGACTCATTGGAGAAGATCCTGATGAAAGGAAATATTGAAGGTGGGAGAAGAGGACATCAGAGGGTGAGATGGCTGGATGGCACCACTGACTTGATGAACATGAATCTGAATAAACTCCAGGAGTTTCTGATGGACAGGGAAGGCTGGCTTGCTGCAGTCCATGGGGTCTAAAGAGTCAGACACGACTGAGCAACTGAACTGAATTGAACTTGCATTGCTATAAAATTTTTATGATCAGCTTGTTAATTTCTGGAAAAAAAGCCAACTAAAATCTTGATTAGGATCACATCAATTCTATAAATCAATTTGGAGAATATTGTCATCTTAAAAATATTGTCTTCTGATTCAAGAGCATGGAATATATTTTAATTTATTTAGGTTTTTAATATCTTTCAAAAATGTTTTATAATTTTTGATATACAAGTGTCCTTTGTAAAATTTATTTATAGATATTTTCATGATGCTATTGTAAATGAAATTGATTTCTTCATTTCATTGTTCAGATTATTCATTGCTAGTGTATGGAATTTTAATTGATATTCTGCAAACTTTTGGAACTCATTTCTTAGCGGTAATAGTTTTTATGTCAATTCCTCAGGATTTCCTATAAGCATGATCATGTCATCTGCAAAAGGAGATAGTTTCCTTCTTCCTTCACAATTTGTATGCCTTCTATTTTATGTCTTTTCTCCTTGGTTAGAAACTGTATTACCAGTTCAGTTCAGTTGCTCAGTTGTGTCTGACACTTTGTGACCCCATGGACCTCAGGCTTCCCTGTTCACCAACTCACGGAGCTTGCTCAAACTCATGTCCATCGAGTGGGTGATGCCATCCAACTACCTCATCCTCTGTCCTTCCCTTCTCTTCCTGCCTTGACCATATTCTTTTCCCAATTTTCACTTCTTTTTTATTGTTTTTATTCCACGGTATGGGGATAACATCATGGCATCTGGTCCCATCACTTCATGGGAAATAGATGGGGAAACAGTGGTAACCGTGTCAGACTTTATTTTGGCGGGCTCCAAAGTCACTGCAGATGGTGACTGCGGCCATGAAATTAAAAGACGCTTACTCCTTGGAAGAAAAGTTATGACCAACCTAGATAGCATATTCAAAAGAAGAGACATTACTTTACCAACAAAGGTCCATCTAGTCAAGGCTTTTCCGGTGGTCATGTATGGATGTGAGAGTTGGACTGTGAAGAAAGCTGAGCACCAAAGAATTGATGCTTTTGAATTGTGGTGTTGGAGAAGACTCTTGAGAGTTCCTTGGACTGCAAGGAGATCCAACCAGTCTATTCTAAAGGAGGTCAGTCCTGGGTGTTCTTTGGAAGGACTGATGCTCAAGCTGAAAGTCCAATATTTTGGCCACCTCATGTGAAGAGTTCACTCATTGGAAAAGACTCTGATGCTGGGAGGGATTGGGTGCAGGAAGAGAAGCGAGTGACAGAGGATGAGATAGTTGGGTGGCATCACCAACTTGATGGGCATGTGTTTGGATGAACTCCAGGAGTTGGTGATAGACAGGGAGGCCTGGCATGCTGTGATTCATGGGGTTGCAAAGAGTCAGACATGACTGAGCAACTGAACTGAACTAAATGGGGATAACATAACATTTTTTATCCATTACCTGTTAATGGACATTTGGATTGCTTTTAAATTTTGGTTGGAATGAAAAAACTCTCATGAGTATTTGTGTACAAGTTGGGGAGTGCTGTATGCCAGAGCTTGCGTTTCTTGCCCTTTTCAGCTCCAACTTTCCTAGAGTAACCTCTACTGGCTTTTGTTTTCTATAATATCTTCTGAGATTTTAAATTATTTTTAACATTTGACCCAGTTTGTAAAATTTATATATTTTCTAACTGCGGCTCCATTTGTTCATCAAGTTTTCAACTTATCTGGTTAACTACATCAATGTATATCTGGAGGAACATTACTTGACCAGGTAAACCTTCTATTACTTCTTTTATGTGATTTGAAAACACTTCAATGCTTTTCAGTGCTTATCTCCCTTAATACCTCAACATATATATAGTTTTCATGAGGCTACATGCACCAAAGAATTAGCATTATGTTTGTTTTGTCCACCTCTGTATGACTAGCACCCAGCATGGTGCCTACAACATAGTAGGTGCTGAATACATTTTGATTCAGTGAATAAAATTAAATCACTGGCAGACTATTTGTAAAACTCAAAGTTAAAATTACCTGGAGTCTCAAATGAAGTAATTCCAGCAAATGTCAGAGGCATAAAAACTTTTGACTTTATATCACATTGGATTTAAAATCCCAAATAACAAAGATTAAATGAACTGGCTAAATAGAGCTAAGATTACTTTTAACATTAAAAGAAAATCAACATGGAAGTAGATACAGACTTAAAAAATTTTTAAGTGAAGAATAAAGAATGGAAATGAGAAGAAAAAATAAAATAAGTTTTTTTTGGAAAGCAAAAAATGTTTAACAAGAGGAAACTATTTGTGTTTTTAATAGGAACAGATCATAATTCTTACCAGTAAAATTCAGATGTTTTCTGCACAGGTAAGAATTCAATTATCAAAATTTTTATACTGATTATACAAAATCAGTGGGATGAGAGTTGAAGGCAAAAATGTTACTTGTTGGTAAGGAAAGCAGTAAAATCAGAGGAAAACAAAATTAGAACTAGTAGTTACTCTAACAAAGATAGTATGATTATTTTGGAATTCTATTTTAGCTGTATTCATATATATATATATATATATATATATATATATACACACACATAGATATACACACACACACATATATATTTAGAGATATGCAGTAGCAATTTTGGTGTCCCTTGAAAGAATATATCAAAAGCATTTTGGTCTGTGTTTGCTCTATCTCTTTGACACTCTAGTAACTGAGGAGTGAGTCCACAGCAGCATTCACTCCACTAAGAAACAAACATCTGAAATCCCTTCCCAGCATTTTTGCCAAATTGGATAATCCAATACTAAATGAAAAGCTGTATGGTTTGACAAAAGGAAAAATGGAAGAGGAGATGAGAAAATCTGCCTTTCATGAACTGGATGACATGAAAATTTCCACTGAACTACAGGGCTTCCGTACTCCAACTGTCTAACAAGGAGGCTCAATGAGATGGTACCTAATATATATTTTGTTTTTTACAATTTCCTAATTTGTCATTCAAATAGCTTTCACTTAAAAGTCCACCTGTGATTATGATCTGAAATTTTACCAAAAAGATATGGATTGAAATAAATTTTTTAAACTGTAAGTTGGTAAAAATATCTTGTAGTCATTACATTGGATTACAATGCATTGCATTTATTCATTAATTCAATAAATACTAAGTGTCTGTTACATTCCTAGTTACTGAGTGAGGCTGTTGGCATAAAATGGTAATCAGTACATTTCAAGTCTTTAACTAAATTATAGAAAAATAAAGGAGACAGGCCAACAGAAAAATATTGAACCCTATAAGATGTGCTATGATTTGAATAAGTGCAAGGTATGGTGGAAGCATAAAAGATAGCCACTTCATTTGTTTTGCAGGATGTTAGGGGAAGGTTTTCAAGATAGATGATATCTTCTCTATGAAATTATACTATGTTCTAGGGAGAGATTTGCAGATGCAACAACAACAAAAAGAAAAGAAACTCAGATTTCAAGGTGATTATGGTTTTGAACAGAAGATAAATGAAGCATTGGACAAAAAGTTAGAAGTGCCATAAATTGTGACCTATACAAGTTTTTATCATTTTAAAGGTGAAAATTTCCACCAATGAAAGAAATCAAGGACATCTGTAAAGAAGCTCTGACATATCAAAACAAGGGGAAATTGTCCAGAAAGAAGAGATATATTAAGCCAAAATTTCAGGAGCTAAGCAATGGCAAACAATGGGTTTAGTTCCTCGGTCGTGTCTTTGTGGACTGTAGCCTGCCGGACTCTTCTGTCCATGGGATTTTTCAATCAAGAATCCTGGAGTACGTAGCCATTTTCCTCCTCCAGGGGATCTTTCCAACCTAAGGAGTGAACCCTGAACTCGCATCTCTTGTGTCCCCTGCATTGCAGGCAGATTCTTTATCTGCTGAGCTATGACCAAATGCTAAAGTAAACAACAGGATTACTACATATGGTGCATTGTGACAGATGGTCTCTTTAGAACTGGAAAGTGTTGAAGGAAGCGTAGCTTTCTAGTGGTAGAATGATTCTGAGTAGACAAAAAGACTTAGACCATACAGTTGTTGCCTGGAGGATTGGAGAAAAAAATTATTTGGCAAAAAGCCTTCCTTTCCCTTTTGCTACATGTCAAAGTACATACTGTCATGTCAGTGCTTGATAAATATTTACTGATTTAAAAAGAAACATATTAATCATTCCTCCAAATGTCTAGCTCCATTACATAACCCCACCAAAAGAAAATATTTAGGAATTATATTCCAATATCCATCAGCAAACACAAAGACACATTCCAGATGCAAGAGAACAGTTTGAATTCTCTAAATAAAGTTGTGGGGGGGAACATTTGAAAAATACTGAAAAATGACACAAAAATTATTAGAGATTTTGAATGAGAACCACTATTGATTGAAGAATTTTTAAAAGTAAACTCCTAATTTTCTTGAATGTAACAGTAATATCTACTAAGGAAAGTAGAGTCAATCCATACTAGTTTATCCACAATTTGTTGTAGGGTCTTTCTTGAAAACCAGTTATCCAGAGAGTAGGAAAAAGCAGTCTTTCAAGCAACTAAACTAAATATCCCTGGAACTTGTGCTCTTGGGTAACAAGAGTGAGCTCAGAGTTTCATGTCTTTATACCAGCATTTCTTATAATGAGTTTAACTAATTATGTGTATAGATTACCTGGAAATAAAAGATTAGAGCCAATATGAGAAACTAAAGTACTCTCAAGTGGCAAGCATTTTGATAATGACAAAGAAGGACAAAAGACAACCCCTGATAAGAGAAAAGACATAAGTGAGAATATAAAAGGGTAAAGTATGGATGCAAATAGAGATTAACATATTAAGTGAAGTAAATCAGAAATGGAAAGAAAAAAGCTATATATCAATTACGTACAGACTCTAAAATATGACTCAGATGAACCTGCCTATGAAACAGAAACCAAACCATGGACACAGAGAATAGACTTATGGCTGTCAAGGAGGAGAACAGTGAGAGAGATGGATTGGGAATTTGGGATTAACAGAGCCAGACTTATATAGATATTCATATATAGAGTGCATAAACAATAAGTCCTATTGTATAGTACAGGGAACTATAGTCAATATTCAGTGATAAACAATAATGGAAAAGAATGGAAAAAAGAATGTATATACATATGTATATGTATAACTGAATCATTTTGCTGTAGAGCAGAAATTAGCATTGTAAATCAACTCTACTCCAAAAAATATTAATTTAAAAATACATGGCATTTTTATAATTAGATTTTCAATCTAATTATTCACAATAGTGAATATTGTTCAATTTGATGGAAATTATACTTCAATTTAAAAAAAAGAGGGAAAAAAATCCAAAAATTATACCTGAAAATTGGTTAACCTTAAACGCAGAGCAGAGCACTGCTTAATATCTAGTTACGACAAAGATCAAGTAGATCCAAGTTCTTACTGTTTTTTCCTGAACAATGTTTGAGGGGATACTTACTAAAGGAAAGGAACATAATTACTTAAAAGAAACTAAGGGGAAAGAAAGGGCTGATTAACTATTAAGTATAAACATTTTACTTATGCTGTACCATTTATTTAAATGTAATATGTAGAATTTAATCTATACTGTAAGTGAAAAAACCCCAAGACTCAGAAAGTTTATCTAATATTCTTTGGTGTTTTGATCATTGCAGAATATGGATGGCCTCATATTCGCATATGATTTACTTACTTTATGTATTGAAGTGGACAGTGTAGTGTGTGTGTGTGTGTGTGTGTGTCAGTCGCTCATTCATGTCTGCCTCCTTGCAACCCCATGGCTGTAGCCCACCAGGCTCCTCTGTCTAAGAATTCTCCAGGCAAGAATACCAGAATGGGTTGCCATGCCCTCCACTCGGGGATCTTCCCATGTTAGGGATCAAATCCAGGTATCCCACGTTGCAGGCAGTTTCTTTACAATCTGATCCACCAGGGAAGCCCAAGAATACTGAAGTGGTGGAGTGGGTAGCCTATCCCTTCTCCAGGGGATATTCCTGACCCAGGAATCGAACAGGGGTCTCCGGCATTGCAGGTGGATTCTTTACCAGCTGAGCTACAAGGGAAGCCCAATAAACACTTAAAAATACTCAATTCAGAGAAATGCAAATTAGGACCAAAATGAAATACCTTGGATATAGCTGCTAAAATAGCTTAAGAAGATTTTTTAAAATAATAATACTAAATATTAGCAGGATATCAGGTAACTAAAGCTTTTATTCACTGCTGGTGCAAATGTAAAATGGTATAACTATATTGCAAAACCATTTGGTTTATGAAATTTCTTATAAAGTTAAATATACATCTATAATATTACTCAGCTATTCCACAGGTAGACATTTATCCAAGAAAATAAAAGATATGCACACATAGGGATTTGTACATAGATATTCATAAAGTTTGTAATAGTTCCAAACTGGAAGCTAATATTAAACATCAATCAATAGGTGCTTATATTAAAAATGCAGTATATCCACATGATAGAATGCTACTCAGTAATCAAAAGGGATATAATTTTTATACATGTAGCAGTATGTATTAATCATGAAATGATTATGCTGAATTAAAGAGCCAAATGCAAAGAATGTGAATCAATTTGGAGAAAATCGACATTTTAAATAATGTTATAGAAATTTTATTTTTAGCTTTAAAATTTTCTGTTTAAAAATTTTAAATAGACTTTAAATAAATTACTATACAAGATTATGCTAATTTCAGGTATGCTACATAATTATTTATCATTTGCATACATCATGAAATAATCGCCACAATGAATCTAGCAACCATATATCCCCATACAATGTAATTATGATACTCTTGGTTATATTCCTTATTCTATAAATTACATACCCATGGCTTTTTTATTTTATAACTGACATTTGTACCCCCTCAGCAAATTCTCTTCCCTCTGGCAGCCACCCATTTATTCTCTGTATCTGTGAGTTTGTTTTCATTTTATTTCTTTTATTCTTTAGATTCCACATAAAAATGAGATCATGCATATTTGTCTTTCTTTGACTGACAAATCTCCCTAACCCTAACTCTAACCCTAACCCTCTAGATCCACCCATGTTGTCACAAATAGAAAGATTTGATTTTTTTTCTTACAATTGAGTAATATTCCATTGTGTGTATATGCATCTTAATATATATGTAGGTATATCACATCTTCTTTATCAATTTACTTATATGTCAATTTAGATTGCTTTCATGTCTTTGCTATTGTAAGTAACACTTCAATGATCATAGGGGTACATATATGTTCTCAATTAGTAGGTTTTGGGGAGAGAGTATTAGATATCCAGAAGTGAAATTTCTGAATCATATGGGAGTTCTATTTTTAATTTTTTGAGCAATAGACATACTATTTCCCATAGTGACTTCAACTATTTACAGTCTCACCATGAGCACACAAAAGTGGGATTGTACATTTTTATCTATATCCTCACCAATGCTTGTTATTTGTTGTATTTTTGATGATACTCATTCTGACAGGTGTGAAGGCCTATCTCATTGTGGATGTGGTTTGCGTCTCCCTGATGATTACTGATGTTGAGCCTCTTTTCGTTTGTCTGCAGTCTATCTTCATATGTTCTTTTAAAAATGTCTATTTGGGCCTTCTAACCAGTTTTTTGATTGGTTGTTTGTTTTTTGACATTGAGTTGTATGTGTTCTTTGCATTTTAACCACTTATTTGATATATCACTTGCGAATATCTTATCCTATTCAGTAGGCTGCTGCTTTTTGTTTGTTAATAGTTTTCTTCACTGTACGAAGGCTTTTGAGTTTGATGTAGTTCCATTTGCTTATTTTTCTTTCCCCGACCCTGACCCTGAGGGGACAAATCCAAAAAAATTCTTGCTAAGAGTGGTGTTAAAGAGTGTGCAGCCTAAGTTTTTCTAGAAGTTTTATGATTTTTAAGTCCTACACCCAAGTCTTAATCTGTTTTGAGTTTATTTTTGTGTATGGTGTGACAAAGAAATACATTTAGATCTTTTGCATGTAGCTGCCTAGTTTTCCCAATACCATATATTAAAGAGACTGCCTTTTCCCTGTTGTATATTTTTGCTTTCTTGGTTGCAGATTAATTGAATATACAAGCATGAGTTTATTTCTGGACTCCCTATTCTGTTCCATTGATCTACATATCTGTATTTGTGACAGTACCATAGAGTTTTCTTTACTATAGCTTTGTAGAATAATTTGAAATTGAGGAGTGTGTTACCTCTAGCTTTGTTATTTTTCTCAAGATTATTTTGGCTATTCAAGGTCTTTTGTTTTTTCATTCAAAATTTAGAATTATTTGTCCTGGTTCTGTGAAAAATGTCATTGGTATTTTGACAGCAATTGCATTGGATCTTTAGATTGCCTTGGGTAATATGGTCATTCTAAGAATATTAATCCTTCCAATCCATGAGTACAATAGATTCTTCCATTTATTTTTGTAATCTTCAATTTTTTTCATCAGTGTCTTCTAGGTGTCTAAGGCAACATTGAGTTGAGAGTTCATATGGTTTGAACTTAGTGACAAATACCTTTATAATTCACTTTCATTTATAATTAATTTATTATAAGCTCTTCTGTTGTAGGAACATTTCTCTGTCCATTTGACAATATGCTTAACTTTGTGGTCTGAAGCTACAGGGCTAAAGGGACAATGACATGATCTTACTCTAACTTTGGTAGACATGTGCATAATGGAGAAAAAAATACTTGAAACGCCTGGAGTAAGAAACTGGTGCATGAAAAATTCTTCCAAATAGGAACATTCGGCACACAGTAAGTTTCTTCCTCTCTGAAGCCTCGGTTGCAGTCAACTGAGTATTTAGGCCCCTTTGTGCCTCAGAGCTTATCAAGGTGTTGAGGAAAGGAGCTTTCCTTTGTAAGAGAATACCTAGAGTAAAATTTAAAGACAGTGAATGTTTTCTACACCTTTTCATATTTGATGCAAGTATGTGCTACATATACTATATGTATAGCTACTATATATATAGTATGTGCTACATATTGTTTTGAACCATACAGGCCTCAGTTGGAATCCTATTTTGCTATTTCCTAATTATGTGACACTGAGCATTTTTTCATTAATTTTTGTCTCTTTCTCTAAATTTCATATATGTTGATATTTGTATCTCCATGCACTGAAAAATAAATGTACAGCATTTATTACTATGCTTTTAGAATTTTGATGTTTGATGTACCATCTAGTCTCTTTCTCAGTATCCTTGAGACCCTCAATAAAGATTTGCATTATTTTCAAGAATTTTCAAAAGAATTTTTTTTAAGTGACTTTGTGATGAGGCTGACTCTAAGGCAGGAAGAAGAAAGTACAATGTGTTCAATTTACAACCATCATCAAGTTAACTAAAACCAGTGTCAGTGCAAGAGATGAAAAAATGCATTGGGGAAATCAAGAAAAACAACCTGAATATATGAACCTTCAATATACCAAATAAACAATAGTAATAGAAGACATTTAAGCAGGTAAAATACCTGGGAACAGATCCCAGACAGTCCTGAAGCCAAGGGTTATTCATTAAAAGCCACAGATATGATGTATACTTTTATTTCATGCTAATTCCAGAGTATCTCCTGAGCTGTTTAGAATTGCAAGATTCTTGAAGATCCCATCAAACGAACAGAACACAAAATATCAACCACCAATCACTTTATGAAAGATAAACTGTGACCAGATGTACAGTGCCAAAGGGACAGGGTGTGACCTTACTCTAAATTCAGTTTACAAATTCTAAAACCCCTGTCTCCAAATGGTTTAATGCTTTCATTTTTTTCAATGGCAAACTAGAAATCTTTCATTGGTAAATTTACCCAAGACAGGAAAATAACAGAGTTATTTACCAAATTAGACACAAATACCGGGATATGATAAAATCTGTGCAGGTAATTATAGCACAATGGCTTCCGTTTCTTGGGATTTTGGATATTATAAAACCTATATATTTGGGGGAGGAGGAAGCTTACTTTAGTATAGATGAAAGACACAAAAGAAACAAAATGAAAATATAAAAGAACTGTTAATAACAATGGCAAATATCAGTTTTTAGCACCCATTGTATGCTGGTTATTTCATATACTCTATTGTCAAGCATCATAGTAATTATGAAAAACATGAGTTATAAACCCAATAGTATAAGTAAAAAATAGCTAAAATGACCTATACAAGGTTATATAAGTTGCCAAACAGTATTCAAATTTAGATCTGCTTGGCTCCAGATCCCATATTTTTTTCAGCCACAGGCTATAAGCAGGGTCATTGTAGTAGGACCTTCATAATGTCTGTCTAGCATGCTGCTGCTGCTAAGTCGCTTCAGTCGTGTCCGACTCTGTGTGACCCCATAGACGGCAGCCCACGAAGCTCCCCCATCCCTGGGATTCTCCAGGCAAGAACACTGGAGTGGGTTGCCATTTCCTTCTCCAATGCATGAAAGTGAAAAGTGCAAGTGAAGTCGCTCAGTCATGTCTGACTCTTAGCAACCCCATGGACTGCAGCCCACCAGGCTCTTCCGTCCATGGGATTTTTCCAGGCAAGAGTACTGGAGTGGGGTATCATCGCCTTCTCCGCTGTCTAGCATAAAGAACCCTTAATTACCTGCCCCTCACTTCTGCTACTACACATACACCCATATTTAATCTATACCAGTTCTTCAAGAAGACTGTTTCTTTTAGATTACCAATCGCTTCATTACTTCACTTCTCTCCTTCTTGGTCAGCATGTATTGGCCCATGAATAGACATCTAATACAAGTTGAACTAATTGGGATCCCTTGTTTGGGTTTTTGAAATTAATAACACAGAAGTAAAATTAATGACCAAGAGGTAAAATTAAAAGCAATATGTGTGGCTTTGTAGACTGGGAAGCAGAGGATGACAAACTGTACAGAAAAAGAATAAATATATATAGAGAGAAGTTGAAGTGAGAGAGATTTCTGCCTGGACTCTCAGTAGTTTCTATTTCCAGAACCCAATCCCAGTCCCTCTGAGGCAGGAGATAGATGGGCTCCAGGTCAGACCTTTGCAACTGACCTCCTATTTGCATTTCATGGAGCGCAAAGAAGTGAGTTTAAGACTGGACATCTGCAGTCAGTCTCCCGTTAGCATTTTCTGAGACAAGAGATCAGTGGGCTCCAGCTAAGGCATTTATGATCAGCCTCCTGTTTGCTCTCCAAAATGGAAGTAACAACAGAAACAGGGTAAATAGCTAGTCTGTGTCTCTTATAAACACCTTAAAGTAACAGTCATGGCAAGGACAAAGAGGAGCAAAACCCTGTTTGTGTAAAGGATTAAGGGATCTCTGATCCCTTCTTTTTAAGGACACGGAAGACACTACGCATGCACAGAAAAGCTCCTTGTAGGTGAAAAGTCAGGGGATAATGCCAGGCCATAATGCATCTTGATCTTCCCAGAAGCATTCACTTCAAGATCTGTCTTGGCTGAGGGATACATGTGCAGCCCAGGAAGGGTCCCAGGATAGATCAGGTGTGGAAAAAGAAACCAGATATTTGGCTGAAGGTGAACAAAGGCCTGGAAGAACTGACCCATATAAATGACTTAACCAACTGCTTACTGTGCACCTCCTCACTAGTGGGGTGCCCACATCCTTTATCTCCAGGTGTGTATCTCTGCCTTGCTTCCATCTTAACTAAACATCTTCCACTTGTTGTGCTAAGTCTCTAGTAATAAACGTTGCACCTGCATTTACAGTTTATGCCTCTGTGATAAATGCATTTAGAGGGCAGAGATCCAGGGAAAAATAACTTCTAGTCTTTAGCAGAAAGTCTGGTGGCTAAGATTCCTGGTTCTCATCCAGGCTACCCAGCTTCAATTACTGGGCAGGGAATTAAGATCTCATTTCACGCCACCACTCACTACTGCCTCGCTAAAACTTCCTGTGGCCAAGCTTCACTCTTCCCATTGGGTTTCATGACACCCTTTTTTGTTTGTTTGTTTTTCCCAGTATAATTTATTATCCTGTTTTGCTTAAGTTAGCTCCAGCTGCCTTTCTTTATTGCAGTTCAGCAGTTCTAACGTCATATATGCCAGAGTTGATTTCCATCAAGAGGATCAACTGGCAAAATTTCACTGACCACAAAGATCAAGTTGCCCCTAGGGACCTAAGTCTTTTCTTACAAAGGTATGGGTAAATCTCCAACTGTGCATTTTTCTATGAGACCCTTGAGGCCATACACTTGACTCCACCCATATACCCAGGGCCAAACCTCTTTCCATACAACAATAATTTTAAGATTTCAAATGAAGCAGTATTAAGACTTACACAAACTGGGAAAAACAGACTTGGATTTGAATCCCAGGTGCACCTGTCTGAGAGATTTTGGTGAAGTCACTTAGCCTCATTAAGCCTTAGATATTTAAAAGTGGAAATAATGCAATGGATCTCAAATTATGGTTGTATAGATTAGAACAAACTATGTAAAGTGCCAAACACAGTGTCTGACAATTGTAGGCTCTCAATAAATGGCATTTTTAAAATTACTTTCCACAGTTCCAACCTTATCACTCTATTAGTAATAAGTGCCATTGCCATCTATGTGAATTCTTTATATTGGTTTTCTTTGTAATTTCTATATAATCTTCCTTTAAAACAGAGTTTTTCATATTTTCCTTCCTTTCTTTTCTCTTTCTTCTTTCCTTTTTCCCCCTCAGACATATTTCATTACCCGAAACAGACTAAAGATACAGTTGCCACCTGTAAGTTTTCCCAGTCTAGTGGGAGAAGTCTCACAAAGATACAACAGTTCAGACTGTTGCAACAATAAAGAGAAGGCCCTTGTGCTAAGGTGACATCAGCTAGGACTATCTCACTCAGACTGGAAATTCAGAAAAAATTACCTGGTGCCCCAGTTCCCCAAATCACTACTTGGAGTAAAGCTGCTCAGAAGAGCAATTAGATCTGCTTCCAACTGGTTCACTGTGAGTGAGAGATAAAATGTTTTTCCATTAAGTGGTTAAGATTAAGATTCTTTGTTATAACAATGAATGTTAATTATATTGACTAACTGAACTCACAAGAACCAGAGCCCCATCTCTGAACACAAGCCCCCAGGTTATAAATTCATGCACTCAGACTGCAAAGGTTGTTAATTCTAGACAGCTTGTCCTAGCTTCACTCTTGATCATCCAGGCTGCTTTTTCTCATCACTCTCCACACCCTCCTCCAACAGTGCCCACACAGTGATGTCTGGTTTTATCACCTGACTCACCTCACAGTGTCTATCTTATCTCCAGCTGCCCAACTATGTTAAGAGGACAAATAGAACAAAATTCTCATTACAAAAATGGCAAATTTAATTCCACTTTCTCAGGTACTCCAAGTCTCAGCTGCTGTTTTTCTGTTTTTCTTAATTCTCCAAAAACACACTGGTCATGTTTACTCTCAGTGACACTGTTCTGTGATTAGATTAGACAGGAAGATTCTTTCCTAGCCATTCGGAAGAATGGCTTTTGTTCTGGGCATAGCATAGACCTTATTTTCCTGATTTAGTATTTCCTATTTCCTCTCTAGATGGCTCAGATGGTAAAGAGCCTGCAATGCAGGAGACCCAGGTTCTTTCCCTGGGTCAGGAAGATCCCTTGGAGANGAATGGCTTTTGTTCTGGGCATAGCATAGACCTTATTTTCCTGATTTAGTATTTCCTATTTCCTCTCTAGATGGCTCAGATGGTAAAGAGCCTGCAATGCAGGAGACCCAGGTTCTTTCCCTGGGTCAGGAAGATCCCTTGGAGAAGGGAACGGCAACCCACTCCAGTATTCTTGCCTGGAGAAGTCCATGGACAGAGGAGCCTGGCAGGCTACGGTCCATGGGATCACAAAGAGTTGGACACGACTGAGTGACTAATACTTCACAATTCCTCTTCATCTGAACTGGCACAGTCTATGATCTTGATTTTTCTCTTTCCTCTTCCCATCTTCCTTTCCACCTACCCTCCTCTTGAACAAACAATCTATCTCCACACCACACATGCCATCACTGAGTGGTTCACTCTCATAATAGTCAGGTTTTTCTTAGAATCTTGATTTGTTCTATATCCCATAAGATTAGGTTCAGATTTCTCTGTTCGACTCTTCCCAGAGCTTTTCCCCTAGGGACAAATTTAAATGTCTGAGTTAGTGAAAGTCTTGTTAAAAAAGGAAATTAACTTAGAATAGTCTCAGAGTTCTTCAGGATTCTGCTCTTTTAAATATTTGTACCCATTAGGTTGGGTGTCCAGGAAATTTGCCTAGAATTATTCTTGAGCTAGGCAAACATGTGGGGTGTGGTGTTTTGGCAAATTTTGCTGTTCTTCATGAAGAAGATTTTCTTTATAGTATGTTTCCATCCTTTTTGGTTTTACTGTTCAGTTCCATGATATTTTGTACATAGAGCTGTTTGCATTATGCCTGCTTGTACATAGGAGTATTTGATAACTTTTAATTCTGAGAGAGAGTTCTCTAAGTGTGCTCTTGGATTTCAACTCCTTCCTATCTTGTATGTGTTTAATTTAGAGTCTAATATTTATAAAACTGACAAATGACTTAAATAGAGCTTTCTGCACAAGAATTTGATCTTTCAGTTCTAGAACTTTAAAATTTTTACTATATTTTTCTTTATCAAAATAATATGAACACATTGCTGGGGGAGGAAGAGAAGAAGCAAATACAAGAATTATTTGGCTCCAACACACTAAAATAAGAAATGTTAGCATTTGTCTATTGTCTGAGCCATTTTTAAACAAATATAAATGTTACAAACAAAATTATACTCATAGTATTTATAAATTTTACTGTGACTAATTATCCTGCACCACTGGGGTTTTAATTATAAGACTATTTGCTCTTCAACTGCCTTTCACCTAAGTGCCTAAGTCAAGAGATACATAAGTAAGTTCTTCAAGGAAGTTTTACTGACTTTTTAGTGATACCCAAAACCAAGTAATTGTCCAATAAGCAGTATTAGTTTATTCAGTAAAGGAGAGCTATGTCATATTTTTCTACTGCTCACCAAAAGGATATGAATAACAATGAACCACCATGTGTTATAACACAAAACACAAATCTTCATCAGATCCTTAAGGTAAATTATTATCATGATCAACCTTTCCTCGTTTTCTATTTTTTACTTTTCTTTCTCTCTCTCTCATATTCCAGGATTAGGCACTGTGCTAATAATATCTGAAGATAAAGAGATGGATAAGATTGAATTTTAAAGAAAATTTAAACTAAATAGCACAGCATTTAAAGAGACTCTAAATTAATAGTCTTAACAGTTTTTAGAAACTAGGTAGCAGTCATATAAAAAATTACAGCCACATTACATCATAATAATGTACATAATAATGTAGTAAAAATATTAATTACATAATAAGATAAAATAATTACAGATATTTACTTTCATTTAAAAAATTGAAAACTCAGTAGTAAAAAGAAAAGCATATTTATTCCAGCCATGGGGGAAGATTGAGTTTCAAAGTTGAAAGTACTGAGTGAGAAGAAATACCTCGTAGTCTCTTAGCTCAGATCTGAACTTTTTCTTACCTGGAAAACTTGATTCAAGCGGCTCTGGGTGTTATCTATCTAATCACTTGACTGTCCTGCTTAATCACCTTGGACAGAACCTTGTTAAACACTCAGTATAGCCCAGGGTTCTCAGCAGTTTTTCTTGACTTGGTCCTTCTCTACCTCTGTAGTTTCATAATTCATGATCTCTGACCCTTGCCTCCTTTCCCACTCCCACCACAGTTGCCTAAAGATCTAGGGTTGTAGAATTGCTGCAAGGATTGAATTGATTTAGGCATTTAGAAATACTTTGAATATCTGGTACACCAAAAGTAGTTTGGTGAATGTTGCTGTAAATAGCATCCACGTTACTTCTGGCCCTGATAGCACTGTTGCTACTGCTATTCCTTTCTCTTCACTATTTCCTCCTTCTCTTTCTTATGAGGATCATTATGACTCAGACTACGGTTATGATTATGATTAACTAGATCCTATAGCTACATAAGATGGATATTACCNTATATATATATATATATATATATATTCTGTGCTGTGCTTAGTCACTCAGTCATGTCTGACTCTTTTTTAAAAAAATTTTAATTGAAGGATAATTGCTTTACAGAATTTTGTGGTTTTCTGTCACACATCAAGAATCAGCCATAGGTACACCCATGTCCCGTCCCTCCCAACTTTCTCTCCTGTCTCCCTCCCCTCCTCATCCTTCTGCATGTTGCAGAGCCCCTGTTTGAGTTCCCTGAGTCATACAGTAAATTCCACTGGCCATCTGTCTTACACATGGTATTGTACATTTCTATGTTACTCTCTCCATATATCTCTCCTCACACCTTGTCCATAGGTCTGTTCTCTATGTCTGTTTCTCCATTGCTGCCCTGATAATAAATTCATCAGTGCTGTCTCTTCAGATTCCGTATATATATGTCAGTGTATGATATTTATATTTCTCTTTCTGACTTACTTCACTCTGTATAATGGGCTCTAGTTTTGTCCACTTCATTAGAACAGATTCAAATGTGTTCCTTTTTATGACTGAGTTGTATATATGTACCAAAGCTTCTTTATCCATGCATCTACTGATGAATATCTAGGTTGCTTCCACGTTCTAGCTATTGTAAATAGTGCTGCAGTGAGCATTGGGGTACATATGTCTTTTTCGTTTTTTATTTCCTCAGGGTATATGCTTAGGAGAGGAGTTGCTGGTGTGGTTTAATCCCTAGCTTTTTAAGGAGTCTCCATACCATCTTCCATAATGGCTGTATCAGTTTACATTCCCACTAACAATGTAAGAGGGTTCCCTTTTCTCCACACCCTCTCCAGCATTTATTGTTTGTAGACATTTTGATGATGGCCATTCTGACTGGTGTGAGGTGGTGTCTTATTGCAGTTTTGATTTGCATTTGTCTGATAATAAGTGATGTTGGGCATCTTTTCATGTGTTTGTGAACCATCTATATGTCTTTGGAGAAATGTTTCTTCGGGTCCGTTTCCCACTTTTTGAAGGGGTTGTTTGCTTTTCTGTTATTGAGTTTTACAAGCTGCTTGATTATTTTAGAAATTAACTCTTTATCAGTTGTTTCCCTTGCTATTATTTTCTCCCATTCTGAGGGTTGTCTTTTCACCTTTGAAGTTTCCTTTACTGTGCAAAAGTTTTTAAGTTTAATTAGATCCCACTTGTTTATTTTTGTTTTTATTTCCATTACTCTAGGAGTTGCTGCTGCTGCTGCTAAGTCGCTTCAGTCATGTCTGACTCTGTGCGACCCCAGAGACGGCAGCCGATCAGGCTCCCCCGTCCCTGGGATTCTCCAGGCAAGAACACTGGAGTGGGTTGCCATTTCCTTCTCCAGTGCATGAAAGTGAAAAGTGAAAGTGAAGTCACTCAGTCATGTCCGACTCCTAGCCACCCCACGGACTGCAGCCAACCAGGCTCCTCCGTCCATGGGATTTTCCAGGCAAGAGCACTGGAGTGGGGTGCCATTGCCTTCTCCGACTCTAGGAGTTGGGTCATAGAAAGTTTTGATTTACGTCATCGAGTGTTCTACCTATGTTCTCCTCTAAGAGTTTAATAGTTTCTGGTCTTACATTTATGTGTTTTATCCATTTTGAGTTTAGCTTTGTGTATAGTATTAGGCAGTGATCTAATTTATTTCTTTTGCATGTATCTGTCCAGGACCATTTATTGAAGAGGCTGTCTTTGCTCCATTGTATATTCTTGCCTCCTTTGACAAAAATAAGGTACCCATAGGTGTGTAGGTTTATCTCTGGGTTCTCTATCTTGTTCCATTGGTCTATATTTCTGTTTTTGTGCCAGTATCATATTGTCTTGATGATTGTAGCTTTGTAGAATAGTCTGAAGTCAGGAAGGTTGATCTCTCTAGTTCCATTTTTCTTTCTCAAGACTGCTTGGGCTATTCAGGGTCTTTTGTGTTTCCATGTGAATTGTGAAATTTTTTATTCTAATTCTGTGGGAAAAAACATTGGTAATTTGATAGGGATTGCACTGAATCTGTAGATTGCATTTGGTAGTATAGTCATTTTCACAATATTGATTCTTCCTACCCAGGAACGTGGAAAATCTCTCCATCTGTTTATGACATCTTTCATTACTTTCATCAATGTCTTATAGTTTTCCATATACAGGTCTTTTGTTTCCTTAGGTAGGTTTATTCCTAGATATTTTATTTTTTTTTTGTTGCAATGGTGAATGGTATTGATTCCTTAATTTGTCTTTCTGATTTTTCATCGTTAGTATATAGGAGTGTGAGTGATTTCTATTTATTGACCTTGTATCCTGTGACTTTGCTGAATTCTCTGATTAGCTCTAGTAATTTTCTGATACTTTTTTTAGGGTTTTCTATGTATAGTATCATGCCATCTGCAAACAGCGAGAGTTTTACTTCTTCTTTTCCAATCTGGATTCCTTTTATTTCTTTTTTTTCTCTAATTGCCATAGCTAGGACTTTCAAAACTATGTTGAATAATAGTGATGAGAATGGACACCCTTGTCTTGTTCCTGATCTTAGAAAAAAAGCTTTTAGTTTTTCACCATTGGGAATAATGTTTGCTGTGGGCTTTTCATATATGGCCTTTACTATATTGAGGTAGGTTCTTTCTATGCCCATCCATTTATGGGCATAGATTAAATGGATACTGGATTTTGTTGAAGGTTTTTTCTGCATCTATTGAGATCATATGGCTTTTATCTTTCAATTTATTGATAGGGTGTATCATGTTGATTGATTTGCTTATATTGAAGAATCCTTGCATCCCTGGAATAAACCTGACTTGATCATGGTGGATGAGTTTTTTAATGTGTTGTTGGATTCTGTTTGCTAGAATTTTCTTGAGGACTTTTGCACCTGTGTTCATCAGTGATATTGGCCTGTAATTTTATTTTTTCGTGTTGTCTTTTCCTGGTTTTGAAATCAGGGTGATTGGGCCTCATAGAATGAGTTTGGAAGTGGTTCTTCCTCTGCAATTTTATGGAAGAATTTCAGAAAAATAGGCATTAGCTCTTTTCTAAATGTTTAATAGTGTTGCCCTGTGAAGCCATCTGGCCCTGGGTTTTTGTTTTGGGGGAGATTTTTTTATCACTGTTTAAATTTCAGTGTTTGTAATTGAGATGTTCAAAATTTCTACTTCTTCCTGGTTCAGTCTTGAGAAATTGATCTTTTTAAAGTATCTGTCCATTTCCTCTAGGTTGTCCATTTTATTAGCATATTCAGTTCAGTTGCTCAGTCATATCCGACTCTTTGTGACCCCATGAATTGCAGCACAGCAGTCCTCCCCATCCATCACCAACTCCCAGAGTTCACTCAAACTCATGTCCATTGAGTCGGTGATGCCATCCAGCCATCTCATCCTCTGTCGTCCCCTTCTCCTCCTGCTCCCCATCCCTCCCGGCGTCAGTCTTTTCCAATGAGTCAACTCTTCACATGAGGTGGCCAAAGTACTGGAGTTCCAGCTTTGGCATCACTCCTTCCAAAGAACACCCAAGACTGATCTCTTTTAGAATGGACTGGTTGGATGTCCTTGGAATGCAAGGGACTCTCAAGAGCCTTCTCAAACGCCATAGTTCAAAAGCATCAATTCTTCAGTGCATATAGTTGCTCATAATATTCTCTTATGATCCTTTGTATTTCTGTGTTGTCTGTTGTAACCTCTCCTTTTTATCATTTCTAATTTTATTGATTTGATGAGTCTGACTAGTGGTTTGTCAATTTTGTTTATCCTCTCAAAGAACCAGCATTTAGTTTTATTAATCTTTGCTACTGGTTCCTTCTTTTTTTTCCTACTTATCTCTACTCTGATTTCTATGATCTCCCTCCTTGTGCTGACTTAGGGTTTTTTTGTTGTTTGTTGTTGCTGTTCTTTTTCCTGCTGCTTTAGATGTAGAGTTAAGCTGTCTATCCGATGCTTCTCTTGCTTCTTGAGGTATAACTGTATCACTATAAACTTCTTAAACTGCTTTTGCTGAGTCCCATAGGTTTTGGGTTGTCATGTTTTCATTGTCGTTTGTTTCCAGGAATCTTTTTGTTTCTATTCTTATTTCTTCATAATCTCTTTGTTATTTAGTAATGTATTGTTTAATCTCCATGAGTTTGTGTTTCTTGCTGTTTTTTTTTTTTTCCTGTAGTTGATATCTAGTCTCATAGTGTTGTGATCAGAGAAGATACTTGACACACAATTTCAATTTTCTTAAGTTTACTGAGGCCTGATTTGTGGCCCAAGATGTGGTCTGTCCTGGTTGGTGTGTTTAATCCATTTACGTTAAAAGTAATTATTGATACATATGTTCCTATTGGCATTTTCTTGCTTGATTTGGGTTTATTTTTGTAGGTCTTTCCTTTCTCTTGTGTTTACTGGCTATGTAAGTTCCTTTAGTATTTCCTGAAAGGCTGGTTTGGTGGTGCTGAATTCTGTTAACTTCTACTTGTCCGTAAAGCTTTTGATTTGTCAGTCAATTTAGAATGAGATCTTTGCCGGGTATAGTAATCATGGTTGTACGTTTTTCTCTTTCAGTACTTTAAGTATATCCTGCCATTCCCTTCTGTGGCTTGTAGACTTTTGTCTGAAAGATCCGCTGTTAATTGTGTGGGTTTGCCCTTGTTTGTTACTTATTGCTTTTCCCTTGCAGCCTTTAATATTTTTTCTTTGTGCTTAATCTCTATTACCTTGATTAATATGTGTCTCGATGTGTTTCTCCTTAGGTAGGGGACTCTCTGAGCTTTTTGGACTTGACTATTTCCTTTCCCATGTTGGGGAAGTTTTCAACTATAATTTCTTCAAAAATTTTCTCAGTGCCTTTCTTTTTTTCTTCTTCCTCCAGGACCTCTGGGGCCCCTATAACTCGAATGTTGGTGCATTTAATATTGTTCCAAAGATTTCTGAGGCTTTCTTCAATTCTTTTCTTCCCTTTCCCTTTATTCTGCTCTTCACCTGTTATTTCTGCCATTCTACCCTCCAGCTTACTTATCTGTTCCTCTGTCTCAGTTATTCTGCTATCATTTCCTTTTAGAATATTTTTATTTCCTAGTACTGTTATAAAATACTTCAAAGAAGACGTGATACTTCAATAGAAGTTTAGAAGATGAAGTGGTCTCCAGGTGTCAGTGGGAATCTAGGATGGGAGGACAGGAGAAGTGTGAGTAAAAGGATGAACAGTTACAAACAGAAGTACAATGAGTGAATCATACAGACGTTTTATAAGCGTCTCCAAAGTGAAACTTGTCAATTATTGATAAGGAGTCTGAGCTTTAGTGTGTATGTGTATAAAATAGAGGGAGTAGATCTGTATTATAGGATGTTTAATAGCCAGTATAATCTGCATATTACCATACTGATACTGCCATGACACTTCCTAGTGTTTGTTTTATTTATTCAAAACTCAAATTCAACAAAAGAATGTTTGAATAATGACATCATAGGAGCAAGAAGTAAACTGATATTATAATCTGTGGGACTCACCAAATAATTTGTGTGCTAAAAAACTTTGTGAAGTTTGTCTGAAATACACAGACTATTTAAACAAGAACAGGACAGTCAGCAAACATTTGTATCTCTTATCAACTAATTGTTGCCCTTGTGAATCTTGAACTGACACCCAGCCTACCATATAGTACACATGCAACAAGTATTTATCAACTGAATAAACAAAATGATAAGATGGATGAATGCGTGTGTGCTCAGCTGCTTCAGGCATGTCTGACTCTTTGTGACTCCATGGACTGTAGCCCAGCAGACTTCTCTATCCATTGGATTCTCCAGGTAAGAATACTGGAGTGAGTTGCCATGCCCTCTTCCAGCCAACCTTCCTGACCCAGAGATCCAACCTGTGTCTCCTGCATTGGCAGACAGGTTCTTTACCACTAAGGCCCCAGGGAAGCCCAAGTGTGAGCATAGCCCTTAGCCAAAGGAATCATGCTGGAGGTCCTAGGAGGAAGGTATGGGGATGGGGAGGTTGGAAACAGAAAAGAAACGTACAGCTTTGTGCTTAACAGCAACATTGCAAGTCCCAATGGAGAAATCTGAAGAAGACTTTCTAGTATGGAGGAGTGGGAGGAGGCAAGATAAAGAAATAATTAAAACTATTAAAAAATGGCATTCAAAGGAAGAGTATTTGGCAGGATTAACTGTACAGATGTGTGTGTGTGTGTGTGTGTGTGTGTGTGTATAGTCAGCTCTCTATTCCTGTATGTTGAGCTTTCAATACAACTCAACTTCCATTTGAGACAGATCGATAATAAATGCAGTGAATTCTAATAAGCTTGGCATTGAAATATGAACTCTCTTGGCATTATTATGGGACAATGAAGGTGAGGGAAGAATCAAACAGAGTAACTATGCTCTGGGCAGGAGTTCATGCAAATGTGCATGATATTTTAATGAAAATGTGAGGCTGCCAATGCTAACTTCACATGTGCAGTCACATTACCATGACAACCAGTAGCTCTCCAGAGTTCAGATGTGGAGTAACGACTTGCTTGTGCCTAAACATTTAACAGTTTTTCATGCTGCTAAAAAAGGCTAAATTGAAAAAGAACTCTGAGCCAATTCTGTCAAGTATGGGAAAAATTCACTTTTGAAAACAATGTTTAAAGTAATTGCTAGTTGTAATTGCTTCTTAATTCTGAGGATCAATTCCAAGGTGTGTGGCAATACAAAAGCCTAACCTATGAATTTTTCAGTGGTGAATGCTAGAATTCTTAAGTGAGAATGACTTTGCAGCATGAACTTGAATAACAATTACAGTCAGGGCAGTGTTGGAAGCACTTCACTGACAACTTCTTCTCTGGGAGAGAATAGACTCAAGCCAGGTCAATTAATTACTTCTCTAAAGAAATCTTTTCTCCTGGAAGACTTCTTGTGTTTAATTCATGCCACATTGCTGACATATCTCTGAGGGGTAAATCACATCCTTTAAACACTTATCATGTTCCTTGATGCCTTGCCTGCCTTCTGTTGACCATTTAAACATAAACAGCTGCCAGATATTGACATAATTTAAGGAACAAGAAAAAAACAAAACACGGCTTTATTTGGTTGTTTCCTATGTCTGGGATTGACTGGGTTTATTGGCACATGCAAAAAGGTAGTCAGTATTTCATTCTACTTGAACTTAATCTTTTCCAGCATCTACCGGAAAGAAAGAAAGTAAAGTCGCTCAGTCGAATCTGACTCTTTGTGATCCCATGGACTATAGTCTACCATGCTCCTCTATCCATGGGATTTTCCAGGCAAGAGTATTGCAATGGGTTACCATTTCCTTCTCCATCTACCAGAGATATCCTTTAAAGGAAAAACTAACTTGGGAGCTATTCCTTGGGAGGCAGGGGAATCTACATGAGAGCAGGGTACATGATTCTCAATTATTCAATTCAAGTTCTGAGGCAGAGACTTTTATGGAGGAAAAGAACTGACATTTCTGTCTACAAGGGCAGGGAAATCTGACTTGAAAATCCTACTTGAGTAATTTCCCTGGTGGTCTAGTGGCTAAGATTCTGTGCTCCCAATGCAGGGAGCCCCGGTTCGAGCCCTGGTCAGGGACTAGATCCCACATGCCACAAGTAGAAGATCCTGCATGCCTCAATTAAGACCCAGCATGCCAAATATAGCTGAACAGCATGTTGAAAAGCAGAGACATCATTTTACCGACAAAGGTCCANAGCCCCGGTTCGAGCCCTGGTCAGGGACTAGATCCCACATGCCACAAGTAGAAGATCCTGCATGCCTCAATTAAGACCCAGCATGCCAAATATAGCTGAACAGCATGTTGAAAAGCAGAGACATCATTTTACCGACAAAGATCCATCTAGTTAAGTCTATGGTTTTTCCAGTAGTCATGTACGGATGTGACAGTTGGACTATAAAGAAAGCTGAGTGCTGAAGAATTGATGCTTTTCAACTGTGGTGTTGGAGAAGACTCTTGAGAGTCTCTTGGTCTGCAAGGAGATCTTACTAGTCAATCCTAAAGGAAATCAACCCTAAATATTCATTGGAAGGACTGATGCTGAAGCTCTGATACTTTGGCCATCTGATGTGAAGAGCTGACTCACTGGAAAAGGCCTTGATTCTGGGAAAGACTGAAAGCTGGAGGAGAAGCAGGCAGCAGATGATGAGATAGTTGGATGACATCACTGATTCAATGGACCTGAGTTGGAGCAAGCTCTGGGAGATGGTGAAAGACAAGGAGGCCTGGTGTGCTGCAGTCCACAGGGTCACAAAGAGTCGGACTTGACTTAGCAAGAGAACTACAACAGCCAAATAGATAAATAAAAAGTTTTTTAAAAGAAAATCCTACTTGATACATGCTGTGGGGGAGGAAGGGGAGGGACAACAGTGAGGAGCAACTTCTAGGGATGTGACAGCGCTCCGTTTCAGACAAAGCTCAGGTTAATATACGATCTTATTTAACCTTAACCTCAACCGCAGGACTATGATGACTGCTGTGCAGTTTGTTTCCCGAATTTGGAGTTAATAGTCTTGTGTCTGGGGCTTCTCTGGTAGTTCACCGGGTAAAGAATCTGCCTGGGATGCAATGCAGGATAACCTGGTTCGATTCCTCCATCAGGAAAATCCCCTGGAGAATGGATAGTCTACTCACTCCAGTATTTTTGGGCTTCCCTGGTGGCTCGGATGACAAAGAATTCACATGCAATGTGGGAGATCTGGGTTTGATCCCTGGGTTGGGAAGATCTCCTGGAGGAGGGTATGGCAACCCACTCCAGTATTCTTGCCTAGAGAATCCCCACGGACAGAGGATCCTGGTCGGCCACAGTCCATAGAGTCACAAAGAGTCAGGCATGACTGAGCAACTAAGCACAGCACAGCACAGTCCAGTCTTTTATCCTGACTATTACTACTAGAAGGAAGAGATTACCTACTTTGTTACAAAAAAGGGCCCTCTCCTTGTCAACCCACTACCCAGAGGAAGTGCATCAGCTCAGAGCGGATCGCCTTTTACTAATTCATAGAACTTCATTCAAAGTTAACAGTGACTCTGCCACCCAATGAGGTTTATCTGGTTGCTGTTGCTGCTGCAGCTAAGTCGCTTCAGTCATATCTGACTCTGTGCGACCCCATAGCCGGCAGCCCACTAGGCTCCCCTGTCCATGGGATTCTCCAGGCAAGAACACTGGAGTGGGTTGCCATTTCCTTCTCCAATGCATGAAAGTGAAAAGGGAAAGTGAAGTCACTCAGTTGTGTCTGACTCTTAGTGACCCCATGGACTGCAGCCCACCAGGCTCTTCCATCCATGGAATTTTCCAGGTAAGAGTACTGGAGTGGGTTGCCATTGCCTTCTCCAGTTTATCTGGTTACTTGCATTTAAGAGAGAAGGAAATCAAACTGTGAGGAGACTAAGTAAATTTCTGAAGGCCACTTTGTCAATGGAGAGTTGATTTTAGTATCTTAGTGCTTCTGTTTATGAGACCTTTGTTCTTTGTGTGTTACCACACATTCTGAGTCTGGATTTTGGTAACCAAGTCTGGTTTGCAATGAATTGTTCCCTAACAAAACGTGAGACGGCCTACAAGTTGATACTTAGTGGATATTTGCCAGGAAGGGAGTAATAATGCTTACGTCCATGGCTGTCCCTACATTCTCACCTGGGTTCAGTAAGAGCCCGAGAGTACCTCATGTGTGTTGACCTTTTCTTTCAGAGAAGACACTGTTGTTCTAATGCAGATGGTTAGCCCATCTTTATGTCATGCAGCTCCTTACATTGAGGTCACTTGAGGGTTCCCAAGGACAATTTACATTGTTATATCATCTATTTCCAGATTCTCTGATTAGAAGAAATTTACTACATTCTAGGAACCTCTCACCTAAGTGTATATCATACACACAATAACAAATGAGGTATAGCAAAGGAATTAAGAAAGTCAGAATAATGGTAGAAAGGAGTCTAACTTGAATGAATGCTATGGAAAGCTGGTCTAGATAATGAAGACCAGGCCTAAGGGAATTATGGGAATTTCAGGACTTAGTGAAATCCAGTAAGTGGCTAACAGATGTCTTTCCATGGAAAATAGAAGCTTTGATTTGCAGTGTTAATAACTTTCTATGTTATAAAAGCTCCTGTGTGGCCAATTTCAAACGACCAAGTTGATGTCACTGAATGTGGACACAGGAAGAGATGTGAACACCATTATTTTGTTTCCAAAATGCAGATAATAACAGATTCAAGTAATCTAAAGAACAAAGATAATGGTCAGATGTAGCAAAATAATTAGAAAATTATCAGTTTTGAGAATTTATTGCCTCTATTTTAAATTTAATTAATTGCAAGTTTACAGTGAGTTTGTATTATCTAGCTTTTAATCATTGCTGTTTTTAGAAACTGACTCCTGAAAATTTTACAAATGTCTCTCATGTGCTGGTGTGAGGTGCTCAACTGCACCACTTGAGTGATGAGTGGGCACTAAGAAGGCAGACAAAGGAGACGATACAGGAAAAGCATCAGAACAGAGAAAGAGCCTGATGTAGTAAATCCATTATTGGCAATCATACCATGCAGATGCTCTCAACCTGGTAGGAGCTGAATTTTGTTCCTCCTAAAGGATATGTTAGAGTTCCAACCCTGGATCTGTGAATATGATCTTATTTGGAAATAAGGTCTTTGCATTTAATCAAATTATGATAAGGTTGATAGGATGAGCCCTAATTCAATATGAGTAGTGCCATAATAAGAAAGGGAAGTTTGGACACCTACAGAGATGATGGCCAAAACCTCATGAGGATAGAGACGCAGGGAACGGACAATGTGATGATAGAGATAGAGACTGGAGCAACGAACGGCAAAAGGAAGGGACAACAAGGACTGACTGCCACCAGCAAAAGCCAAGAAGAGATAAGGAAGGATTCTCTCCTACAGTTTCAGGTAGCATGACCCTCAACACACTGATTTTGCACCTTTGATTTTGACACATTTGATTTCTATCTTCAGGGACTATGAGGCAAAAACTTTCTGTTGTTTTAAGTCACCTAGTTTTAGGTATCTTGTAACATAGTGTGTGCATGCTAAGTTGCTTCAGTCATGTCTGACTTTGTGCGACCCCATGGACTGAAGCCCACCAGGCTCCTCTGTCTGCGGGATTCTCCAGGCAAGAATACTGGAATGTAGCCATTCCCTTCTCCAGAGGATCTTCCAGACTCAGAGACTGAACCCACGTCTCTTATGTCACTTGCGTTGGCAGGTGGATTCCTAAACTGCGCTACCAGGGAAGCCCTGTTACAGTATCCCTAGGAAACTAATGCACTATATTTTAAATTTTATTTGCTAGCTTATTTTCGGCTGTGCTGGGTCTTAGTTGCTGCACATGAGCTCTCGCTAGTTGCAGCAAGTGGGGGTGCTCTCTTGCTGTGGTGTGCAGGCTTCTCATTGCAGTGCCTTCTCTTGTTGCAGAGCACAGGCGTCAGTGGTTATGGATCCCAGGTTTAGAGCACAATAGTTGTGGCACCTGGGGTTGGTTGCTCTACAGCTTGTGAGATCTTCCTGGATCAGGGATCGAACCCATGTCTCCTGCATTGGCAGGAGGATTCTAATCCACGGAGTCACCAGGGAAGCCCCTACCCTATCTTTTAAAGTTTGTTCTAGCCTATTCTCAATACCTCTCATCACCACTTCATAAAGAATAAAAATACATTTAATCAATAAACAAAGATACAATGACATTCTGTGCTACTTCAGTATACAAGCAGAGGGTAGAGGAAAGCAAAGGGAAGCAAAGGCAGACAGAATGCAACCCACTAGGAAACATCGATTCTGTCCAAATATAACAAATCACTATCTTGTCAGAAAATTATTCCCCCTCCCATTAGTACAATCTATGTAACTCTCCTGGATATCCATCTTGCAGTGTTGCTGTGATGATTGGAGGTAATGTGGATATTAAAACATAGGTTATTAAAAATGGAACTCTAATAATGGTAGTGATAGTAATAATTATCAATGTTGCTCATGTTAAATTCATTAGGTTGATTAATTTCTCTTGGCTTCTGCTTCTTCACATGAAATTCTCTCCTCTACATTTAAGGTATATTCTTTCTTAGTCTTTGGAGAGAGAACATGTAAATAACATTTTTATTATTCTTAATCATGCATTTTTAATACAATGATCAAGAAAAATAGAAAGTGGTATGTTGTGGAATATAGAAATACATCTCAATATAAATAATTTTTTATATATACGTGCACGTGACTTATGTATCAAGCAGTGTATCTCTTTTTCCTCTTTGTTTTGATAATAGCACTATCTTGCTATTTCTAGTATAATGATCTTCCATCTCCAGCGTGGATACATTTATTTTATCAGCCAGTGTGTATTCTGAAACTGACTCAGACTGGCTCGCATGTTAAAGACAGTTATTTTCTCACATGGCTGAAAGTCCAAAAGTGGGACAGACTTCATATAGATATATTCTTTATTCATTTGCTTAATGACTATCTACACTGTATCAGGCACTGTCCTTGGTGCCGGAAAAGTAAGGCAGTGAACAAAACAAAATCCTTGTCGTTGTGGAGCTTGCATTCCAGTTGGAGAGACTGATTATGAACAGATAAATAAGAAACTATAAAGAATGTCAAATGATGATAAGTACTATGGAGAAAAACAACAGGACAAATGAGGATTGGGGGTGGCAGAAGGGTGAGCAGTAACTTTTGCTATTTTACCTAAAGTGGTCAGGAATGAGATGACTTTGGAGATTATGAAGGAATGAGCCATGTAGATGTTTGAAGAGAGAACATTCCAGGTAGAGGGAACAATTACAAAAGACCTGAACTGAAGTTGTGCCTGTATCATTAGAAAAACAGCAACTGGGTGAGTGTCGTTGAGAAAAAAGAGTTACTTCCAGAAACCTCTAGGCACTTGCACACCCTCATCAAAGACATTAATTAAGAAGCCTCTATAGTCACTTCCATGCTAAAAATTCTTAGTGTTCAATTAGTTGTGGGTATTTCTGTTCATAAAATTTGGTGAAAATAGTAGGAATACTGATGTTAAGTACACATTAGACAAATAACTGAATAATTTTAAATAAACTGTGACTTGGGGAAATTAGAGTCAAAGGAAAGAATGGGACTCTTAGAGACTTTCCCATGCCTAAAGTCCACAGAACTTTCATGTGGGAGCAGAGTATAAAATTCCAGTGATTGAGGCAGAGAACTTAGAAAGATGCTTCTGGGAATGATTCAAATAAAATCTTGGGAGAATAAAAAAAGGTGTCATAGGCAGTCAACTCCACTCTTCTTCCTCAGCCTTCTCCTTCTCTACCCACTCAAGAACTCACCTAACCAATAAATCCTAATAAAATTCTTATATCCATCTAGTCCCTCTTTTCTCCTTCTTTCCCTCCCCTTTTCTCTTTCCCTTTTTCATTATCACTAGCCCAGTTCAGGAGCTTAGGATTTTACTGACCTCACACACAAACCCTTAAAGCAGCCTCATTAACAGTGTCCCTCTCTCCAACCCCTTGCTCATTCTACCGCTGACCACACTGTCCTAGGAATTCATCACCTGTGCATATGAGCAATGTGAAGTGGTAGCATGTAGGACATTGAATCTCTGAAAAGAGCTGGGGTGGCGGGAAATATTCTTACAGGGAAGCATGAGGCTTCTGGAGCTTCTAGCATCACAAAAGCCAAGCGTCAGTAACACTGGTGTTTTGGTTATAGCATCCCCTTAATGGGACTGAGTGCTGTTCCTGCCTCCCCCACAGATACTCTCTCATGCTCCGTGTTTGTCTTCATGTGCCGCTTCTCAGTGAATTCCTTTAATTAGAAAAGAGTAAGTAAGAAACAAATTTTCAGGCTAAGGATCATCAATTTGTTTTTGTCCTCTGGGGCTAATAAAGATATCTCAAGACAGCAGGTAGATTACAACTCAAAGCCCAGGAGTGTGCTGTTTTGGGACTTCCCAGGTGGCTCAGTGAGTCAAGAATCTGCCCGCAATGTAGGAGACGCAGCAGATGCAGTTTCCATCCCTGGGTTGGGAAGATCCCTTGGAGGAGGAAATGGCAACCAACTCTAGTATTCTTGCCTGGAGAATTCCATGGACAGAGGAGCCTGGTGGGTTACAGCCCATGGGGTCGCAAAGAGTCTGACACGACTGAAATGACTAAGCATATGCACACGTGCTGATTTGGGCATAGACCATTTCTTAACATTTAGTAAAGATTCCCTGAAAGGTCCATATTATCTCAGCTGTTGTGAAGGAAGGAAAAGGGGAAAAGGTCTTTGTGTCTGGAGAAAGGAATGAAGAACAGAGAAGCCAACCAGGTAGTAGTAGCAGTAACTGACATAAGACAAATCTAAATAGAAAAGGTTCCTCAGGGAAACTACACCAAAGCTTACTTTCTATATAGTTCTAACCTGCAGATTCTGGACTGTTTTCCTTTACAGTTAACCTCGTTTCTGTATCTACAGTCTGGGCCTCTTTCAACCTACCCCACCCACCAATGCCAATGTAAATAATCTGTCCATATTTCTCTCCTCTTTGATTAAAATACATTAATTTGATCAAATTACTGCCAGTCTAAAATATTTAATGGGCTTCCCTGGTGACTTAGTGGTAAAAAATCTGCCTGCAGTGCAGGAGCCACAGAAGATTTGGGTTCAGTCTTTGGGTCGGGAAGATCCCCTGGAGGAGGGCAGGGCAACCCACTCCAGAATTCTCACCTGGAGAATCCCATGGACAGAGGAGCCTGGCTGGCTATAGTCCGTATGGCTGCAAAGAGCTGAACACGACTGAAGTGACTTAGCATGCACACACAAAGTATTTAATATCAATAGCAAGATTCATAAAAGTCTAAGAACTAACTACATGAAACTGTAGTTTGTTCCTTAACATCTGTTCAGGCCCAGCTCAAAGATGAATTCTCTGAAGCCCTTCCTGATACACTCTGTAGAATGGACTACTCTTTCATACATAATCTTGTCTCATTTGCCATTATGGAACTTCTCACTTATGTTTTATATATTTGTTTATGATTCTGTCCTTATCACAAGATCATAATCTTTTCTGAATTGTTTCTATGTTTCATTTTTCATATTCCACTTTTAGCTAGCATGGTCATAGAACAAAATTGAACCTTAATACACACTTTAAAAATAGATTAATGAATAGAGAAATTACTCCAGAGCCATCTAAGTAGCTTATCAAGTGTGTGTGTTAATCTCGAATCAGTCAGGTACAGGCAGGAAAGCATTAATGACTTCTAGTCAGAGAAATGAGTAGTGAACACACCAGTGACGATAACTTTAAGAATCTAGAGAATAGTCTTAGAAGTGGAGAAGAAATTAACAAAATGAAACAAAGGACTAGAGATTGAAAACTAATTACAAAGAATAGATAAGTAGTCAGACCTCTGGTTTGTAACAAAGATAATTGTGAAGAAACAAAGGATTGTTTTGAAGTTTAGAGTGCCTACATGTTAAACTTCCACTCTATGAGCAACATGAGATAAGCTCATCAGACTTTCAAGTGATTGAACTTTGGAGCAAAAAGTTTAGAGCTATAAAGATAACCACAAATAGAAATTAACTCCTAAAAGACATTTACCTTACTGGTTGCAAAAATGGTTGCATTAAACTGGTTATTAATTCCTTGCTCTGATACAAAAGAGTAAATAATAAATTGACTTTTGGCTACTAATTTTATGTCTTTACATGTAATATATTTATGGACCATAATGTAGTAATTCCCAGGTTTGCAAACTTTAGTTTATAAATTCACCTTCATGCAGTCCATAGACATTTTCATAAAGACTGCTGAGCTAAAGCCAGTGTGCTTGCCTTGGCAGAAGCTGGCAGGGCTCCCATGCTGGGCTTCCAATAATCAAGTTGAATTTACACATTGGCACACTGCCTTCCTGTCCATGGGTTTTCATGAGAATAAAGTATTGATATGCAAAGCCACATATCAAACTCACTTGTGAGTTAACCCATTTGAAAAATAAAAGTTCACTTTAATGAAAAATATGCTGGATTGGGCTCAAAACCCAAATTCCAACCTTGAACTGGTCATTATTCTGTGTAAATATTAGACAGCTTATTAGACTCAACTTTAGTTGAAATATTCTAGAGACAGTGAGGACGAATGAAAACCAAGCATTAGATTTAATAATAAGAATTTCATTCAAAGAGTGGTGGAGACAGAATCAGGGTGGGGTAAGGAAAAGAGAAAGGCCATGAAAATTTTGTTATTCTGAGAGAATAGTAGAAGCTAGGAATCTGGGTGAGATTAAGGAAAAAGTTTTGTGAAACCAACAGAAGGAAAGGAGGCTGTCAGTGTAAAGAGGTGCTGTGTAAAGTCAAACAATTTACCTTAATTTTGTTCAGTTTTGCTCTCTCTGCTAATAACCTAAAATATCTTCCTGTTAAATTTCTAGAGATTTCTGCACTTTAGGAAAATGGATGAGATATTTGTGTGTAGAAAGAGGAACGTTTTGTGCCACTCTGAGTTTTGGCTTGGTTTCTGAGCTTCAGCAGTGACTCCTTGAGAGATGTGTGTGTGTGTGTGTGTGTGTGTGTGTGTGTGTGTGTGTGTGTGTGTGTAATAAAGTTTTATTAAAGTATAAAGGAGATAGAGAAAGCTTCTGCAATAGACATCAAAAGGGGGTTGAAAGAGTACCCACTTGCTAGTGTTAGCAATGGAGTTCCTTGAGAGATTGATGCACTCCGACTTCATGATTATCTCTCCCCTTAAATCTTAGCTCCAACCTTATTTGATCTCTCCTGTGTATATTTTTTGCCATCCCAATATTTTCTTCCTTTTCCTCCCAGCTTTATTGAGATTTTATTGACATACAAGTTTAAGGTGTAAGCATTAAGATTTGACCTACATAAAACATGAAATAATTACCACATATGTTTAGTAAACATCCATCATCTCATATAGATAAAATAATTGAATAAATAGAAAAAATTATTTTCTTTGTGACGAAAACTCACATAGGAATTACTTTTACTAAATTTCATATATAACGTATAGCAGTGTTAATTATATTTCTCATGTTACACATTGCATACATTTATGTTATAACTGGAAATCTGCATCTTTTAACTGTCTTTATTCAGTTCCCTCTCACCCACCTCTGATAGCCAAAAACCTGAACTTTTTCTATGAATTTGTTTCTTTGTTTTTGAAGTATTATTAACCAACAACACTATGTTAGTTCCTGTTACTCACATAGTAATTCGGTATTTCTAAGCATTCAAAATGATCACCATGATAAGTCTAGATACAACCTGTCACCATAAAAAGGTATGGCATAACTATTGACTATATTTCTGTCATTGTGCATTTCATACCCCTGACTCAATTATTTTGCAACTGGAAGTTTGTACCTTAATCTTCTTACCTATTTCTCTCCTTTCTATACCCCTCCTCCTCTGGCAAACAACTGTTTGTTTTTTGTATCTATGATTCTGTTTCTGTTTAGTTATGTTTGGTTCATTTGTTTTTAGATTCTACGTGTAAGTCAAGTTATCAGGCATTTGTCTTTATGACTTACTTTGCTTAGCCTAATACTCTCTAGATCCATCCATGCTGTTGCAAATGCAGTCACTTTTTACCTTTTACCAGAGTGATATTGCATGGTGTATATACATATATACAAGCTTCTTCCTTAACCATTCATCTATTGATGGGCACTCCATTTGCTTCCATATCTTGGCTGTTATAAATAATGCTGCAATGAACATCAGTTCAGTTCAGTTCAGTCGCTCAGTTGTGTCTGACTCTTTGATACCCCATGAATCGCAGCATGCCAGGCCTCCCTGTCCATCACCAACTCCCAGAATTCACCCAAACTTATGTCCATCGAGTCGGTGATGCCATCCAGCCATCTCATCCTCTGTCATCCCCTNCTGCCTTCCTGCCAGGCAGAGCTCTCACCCTGGAGGACCGGAGCCCCGGGAAAGTGACCCTGGCCTGAAATAGGGCCAGAGCCCCACCATTAATAGAAGCAAATCCAGCGCAGCTAAGGGTCGCTCAGACTGAAGTTAGAGGCTGCAGGACTCATTGGACAGAAGGTCCCCACTGGGGACCAGGTCACCTGTCCAGACAGCCCTCCGCTACCATCAACCTCCCCAGCGCCTGGCACACAGCAAGAGGCCAACACCTACCTGGATGAGTGAAGGGAAAAACATTCCTGCATCCATGCTGGACCCAAGGCAAGAGATGCCTTTCCATGGAAACAGCTGCTTTAGGACCAGGTGGCCTCAGGAACCAGGGTGGCTGACCCTCATTGCAGTGAGGAGGGGCCCCTGCCCCACCCCAGCCTCAGAGGTCAACAGGCTGCCTCCAGGTCGCACCCTGGCAGGTTTGATTTCTGATCCAGCGTTCTTCCCACTCCACCTTCTGTTCATATCTGTCCTTGACACAGAAGGTCACACCAGCCCCTTCCAGGATGAACTCTGTGCCCCTAAGCCTATGTGAGAACCGGGGCACACCCCTCAACACCTGGGGAGGGGAGATCAGGCAGCAGAAGCAGCCAGCACCCCGGGGGGGTGGACGGGGAGCCTGCCGGTCCAGGGCACCCATGGCTCATTTCCAGCCCCGCCATAAAGAGGCAGATGGGGCGGGCGGAGGCTGGGCAGGAATCTTTATGTGTTACCATTCCTGCTGGGGACTTTAGATTCCATTTCTTCCCTATCAGTAATCTGGGATTGGGTTTTTTTTTTTTTCCCCCTCTCTCTTTCTCTCTCTCTCCATTCTTTCAAATTTTCTTTCCTGAGAATTCAGTGTCCTTGACCTCAACAAATGAACTGAGAACCCTGGACCAGGGAAATAAACCAAGCAAACTTCTCAGGAATATAAATGCCGCTGAGGCGACGACTTTATTGGCAGACCCCACACGACGGGCAAGAAGGGGCCGGTAAAGGAAATCTACGGACAGATAAGAAAAACCAAAGTTAGATAAGGCATACTCACTCTGCATTTACACCATCCCTCTCCTCTCCAGACAAGGAGCAGGTAATGAGGGCTTCATCAACACAGCTGTTGAACAAATTGAATATATGCAAGTCAGGAGGGTGATACGGATCTCCAGGACTTAAGGATTAGTTAATGAACTTACCAAATTACTGGCAATTATTTTTGAAATGTTGTGAAGAAAGAGAAAGGAAAAAAAGAGAAAGTGAGACAGATAAGATTTAAACAGAAAGAACGACCAAGGCAAGTTCAACTTAATTCCTAGCACAACTGTCCCCCAGTACAAACACACCCCCACACACACATTAAAAACACAAGCTCAGATGCAGAACAGAGTTCATTCACTTTAGACAAGGCTCACTGCTTGTACATGCCTTTTCTGAACGCCAAGTGCAGCCCATCAGGATGTCAGGAGAGGGGAGCCATCCGCCCTGGCACAGAATACCCACACTTCTGTAGCTGGAACCTCGGGCTTCCCCACGACACCCCTCACCTCTGAGACGCAGCTGCGTCGCCTGTGAGCCTGGCCCAGGGAGGCACGGACCTCGCTGTCTCACATGCGTGGTGACTGCACCATGGTGGGGAAGGTTCGGATCCACTGAGCCTCAAAGTCAGCTCCTTGTGGATGAGATGGTAAGAGGCAAAGAGGCAGGAATCCTGGACGAGTCGTATGTGGAGACCAGGAGACTCAACCACCGAAAGGAATCGACTTTCCTAAACTGGAGACAAGGAGTTTGTTGCTGAACTTGTCAGAACTGACGTTCTCCGGTGTTNGATGAGATGGTAAGAGGCAAAGAGGCAGGAATCCTGGACGAGTCGTATGTGGAGACCAGGAGACTCAACCACCGAAAGGAATCGACTTTCCTAAACTGGAGACAAGGAGTTTGTTGCTGAACTTGTCAGAACTGACGTTCTCCGGTGTTCTGTGGGCTCTCAGGGTTCCTGAACGATGCTCAACAAGCATTCTTGGCCGGTGACCATGGAGAGTCTGGCTACACCCCAAAGGCAGTGTGGGGAAGAACACAAACTCACGCAAGGCAAGGAAAACACACCAAAGAGACCGCCGGGATGAAAGCGCTGAAAGTAGCAAGAGCAGGAAGCCAGCGGGGAGAGGGAGGAGCGGCGTGTGTGATCCAGCAGCTAGAAAACACACACCGGGGCCGGGGAGGGAGAGGCTAGTGCCACTTCGTACTTATCCACCATCTTTCACCGGAGCGCCTCAGAGCACACGAGAGGCCGCAGCTCTTTAATCCTCTCCAAGGAGGACGCTGATTTCAAGGTTTCCCTGGGGAGCAAGAAATAAACCCCAGGATCAGAGTCCAGGGCCAACCTCCTCTCTGCCTCTCAACACCCTTCACTGCAGACAGCCCAGCCTATGGCAGGTGAGAAGCAGGTGGGCCCTAGAACAAGCCTCTGTCAGAACTTTCAAAGTATCTGGACTCATTCACGAACGGTTCATTTTACTCCCAAAGATCCATGCCAAGAAAAACAATAATTTCAAAAGACAACAAAGAAGCTTCATGCAGGAATATTCTCCTGAAACAGTATTCATAATAGCAAACAATTGTAACAGTTTAAGTGTTCAAGAGGGGGATTTGGTTTAGTAGGCAAAGACTTAGGGAATTATTAGTTACAATTAAAATACTTCAGTGAGATCTTTTTAAAAACGTGGAAACAACCTTCTCTTGTACTACTACTACTACTAGAATGCAGAATGCAACCTATGGGTGGTTCTCAATGGGTGGTGTATGTATATTGGGTGGAGGGGGCCACATGCATTTTGTTTTTGCTACTTTTAAAAGGGTAACATTTCAAACAGTCCAGAAGGACAGACGAAGTCTTCCACCTGCACTGTTCCCTGGACCCTCCCGCATCCCGAGAGGAGTCCCCTGGGTACCACAGCATCTATATACAGACGAGGGTGATGAAGGAACACAGGTTAACAACGAAAAGGGGATCTTTTTGAGTGGAGGGATAATTTTTGTTGTTGTTCAGTCATTCAGTCACGTCTTGCAACCCCTTGGACTTGGGGGTAGCACGCCAGGCTTGGCTTCCCTGTCCTTCTCTATCTCCCGGCGTTTGCTCAAACTCAAGTCCATTGAGTCGNTAACATTTCCAGTGGGTGTTAACTGATAGGCCATCCCGGTTGGAGGAGACTTCAGAGGTCGGCAACAGTTTCCTTTCTGAAAGGAGTAAGTGCAATAAACTTATGACCTTTTAAAAATAAAACTAATTAGCTAAACTATTTCCATTTTCCACAATTAGGTACTAGACAATCTGTTTGAAAACCTTTATTGCTTCTATTTCGCTGCAACAAACAAATTTTCTTTTGCTATCTTTTACTGGTAGCCCTTTTAATACCAAAACTTTATTCTGAAAGAAATGTCTCATATTTTCTAATAGAAATAACATTGTAATGAATTAGCAGTAATAAGTTGCATTATCCGTAGTGAAGACTTGGACCTGAGCAACGCTGACGACTTTTGTACCACCACCAGCCCTGTCCTCTGTTGAGGCTCAGGAATTGCTTTGGCCCCTCAGTTGTCTGTTTCTCGAACTCAGCGAATGTTCTAAGGATCTCATCTTTGTTTAACCAGAACTTACTACTATGCTTTGAACACAGCAGGGTTTCAATAAATACTGCTTTAAAAATAAAATAAAGGAATACGTGAAGAAAAGATGAATAAACATGTGTTTGTATCAACACTCAACTGAATGTACATTTGGAATTGAATCAGAGCTAAAAATCAGCAATGCCTTTGAAAAATAACCTGACTTTCACATTCTTCCTATTCTTTCGGTGTCTTTATTGCAGAGGTAATGTAAGTCAAACACTGCATCTCCTTTTGAGTAGTGAATTCTTACTCATTCTTCTTTGCACAAAAAAAATGTGACATTTATGTGAAGCCTTTCTCTTTTGTTCCCTTGGGCAGGACTTTATTTCTATTTCTATCATGATGTCACAATATACTGTCATTTTCTCTTCTAGCATTAGCCAGGCCCTAATGAATATTAAATATGAATCTTTATGCCTCATTCCAAGGTAATTCACTGTGTTTTTCTAACTTTGGATATAATTTTACTGTCCTTGACACATTATTTATGTTCATAAAAACAAAATATATTTATTTTTATTATTATCAGTTTCACAACACAGGTCATTAACCTTTTAAATGGACTTATATTACTTTTTACTCTACCACATCAACAAATATTATTACAATATAGTAACACTAGTATGAAAACCGTGATAAATAAATTTAACACCAGTAATGAATATACTGGTGAGTTTTGATCCTTTAATTCACATGCAGTTCAATGGTGTGCATATCAATTAACAATAAACAGTTTTAAGCTAACCAAGGTAACTGTATATAGGGAAGTAATGTGTATTTAATATTATAAATAGAACATTTTTATTTTTATTTTTATAAGTAGCAGTGTGTAGTTCAACAAATTCAGCAGTTAAAATGTCCAAAATGAAATTCTCTTCCTAAAAATAGACAGATAGACAGACAGACAGGTAATATATACACATAAATGGATATATAATTCTATTTATCTCATTCATCTATTGATCAATCACTGTATCTCCAGAAATGAAATGAAAGCTTATTCAAATGCAGTGAGTCTTTTCCATTATTTGTTTGTAATGGGACATGCAGGGCCTTGTGGTCTATGGGGTTTTAAGTTCTTTCTGGTAGCATCACCTCTGTCCATTCTTTCACGTCTCCAGGCTTATGATCCTAACCAGAGCTTCACCATTATTCACCTGCCAAATATTGCACCAGCAAGCTTCTGGTATTATCTGAGACTTTAGTCAATACTGGCTTTGCTATTCAGATTTCAAAATGCAAGAATTTAGCAGGAATCCACCTGCATTGCAGGAGACCTAGGTTCAATCCCTGGGTTGGGAAGATCTCCCAGAGAAGGAAATGGCAACCCACTCCAGTATTCTTGCCTGGGAAATCCCATGGACAGAGGAGCCCAGTGGATTAATTCCATGGTGTCACAGTAGTCTGACACAACTTAGCGACTAATCCACTACCACCAATATCATGATATTTAATTCCTTGTGTATTTCCTTTTTGATCACCTTACCTGTAATCCATTTCCTTTGCCCTTTCTTATGATTGTATCTTGGATCTTTTCATCACAATCAAATGCTCTACAGCAAAAAGCTAAACTATGACATTCCACTCTCTAAGACTTCCTTTTCCTTCAGTTCTCTCCTTTTTTTATTACCACCAAAACTTTCATTCAGTCTGGTTAAACTTCCATCCTCTTATCCCTCAATTTTGTCCCAGATTATTATATTTCATTGGTCTCTACTTCCTCTCCTACTCAACTTAAGCCTTATAATGGTTGCAGGAATCATTTACTGAAAGTGTCAGACACTGTGTTAAGGTGTTCTCATGCATTATTTAATGTCAGTTCCCACAACAATTCTGTGAGATAAGTACCATTATCGTCACATAAAGAAAATGTGATGGTGAAAAATAAATAATCAAAAGTCACACTAGGTGTCAGAATGAGATTTGAATACAGCTTTGTCAAACATCAATGCACATTATACAAGAGAACTCACCTAACTTAAGATAATTTTACTCAGAGATTACTATACACCAGGGCTTATTTTGGCCCTAGGAAGACAAAGACTGATAAGAAACAAACTGTTTCCTTAAAAAAAAAAAAAATTGAAGCTAATTGGTGGTAGAATCCTACAGGCAACCAAATAAATACAAGCAACATAATGCAATAATAAAGGAACATACAAGATAGTAATGGTAGCATTAGTCGTTCAGTCGAGTATGACTCTTTGTGACCCAGTGGACTCTAGCCCACCAGGCTCCTCTGTCCATGGAATTTCCAGGCAAGAATACTGGAGTGAGTAGCCATTCCCTTCTCCAGGGGATCCTCCTAACTCAGAGATCAAACCTGTGTCTACTGCATTGCAAGCAGGTTCTTTACCACCTGAGTCATCAGGGAAGCCCAATACACGAGCTAACATAATAGCAAATGAGAGAGAATTATTAACTTTTTAAAAAGGAATCCTCACAGATAAATCAACAATTCAATTGAATCTTAAATACTGATTTGAAATTGACTAGATGAAAGATAATTTTATGGGACATTTCAGGAAGAAGATGCATCATGTGCAAAGGTGTGGAAATACACCTCAACCGGCATGGTCTTCTACTGCCAGAGAACACAGAATTGGGAGATGAAACTACCATTTAGGCAGAGGGAACATCTTCAAGAATCTTGAATGACTTCCACGGAATGTGGATAGTTTTCTGTAGGAAATGGAGATATATTATAGCATTTTATGGCTTGGTTGTATGTTTTAGAAGGTGGAAGCTCTCAAGACACTGGAAATGGCAAAGTTTGGGAGCAGGGGGACAAATAAATCATTGAAAGAGTTGAAGAAAGAGACTGAACAAATGTCTGAAACCATATGGTGTTGGCAAAAAAAAGAGAAAACTTAAGAAAAACACTGGAGGCTGAATTACGAGAGTTTAGAAATCTATTGCCTGAAGGAGCATGGAAAGGAGATGCCTGTTCCTCACACAGGCATCTTGAGACTCATATCTCCACCTGAGAAGACTGTTAAAGTGGTGATGCTATTATAGGGGTACATGAATCAATGAGAAAAAACATTTTGGGGAGAAGATAATGTGCTCAATTTTGAAATTATGGCTTCCAGTTATTAAAGAGAGAATTTCCAGAGACAGAGATTCTGACAGTCAGGAGTTTAAAGAGGCTTAGTGATGAGAATGGGTCATGGGAAGACAGACCCCCCCCTAGAATACAAGGAGGGGGAGGAAAAGGATCTAGCATCTAGAAAAGGAAACTGTAAAGGATTTAGATGAAGGATATCAAAAAGTATAACCCAGTCACAGTGGTCTCTTCTAAGCCAAGGGAGAACCAGAGAGGTGGGAAAGAAAAATAAGTTACAAATAGAGCAAGAACCTTTAGAACCACTGGATTAGTGTCATAGGAACAGCTGCACTGGAATTTTGGAGACACACCAAGTATTAGCTGAAGAGTCGAAAAGTTAAACAAAACAAAACAAAAAAAGGTGGTGGAGGGAGGTTCCCTGGTGGCTCAGCAGTAAAGTATCCAACTGCAATGCAGGAGATGTGAGTTCCATCCCTAAGTTGGTAAAATCCCCTGGAGAAGAAAATGACAACCCACTCCTGTAGTCTTGCTTGGGAAATCCCATGAGCAGAAGAGCCTGGTGGGCTACAGTCCATAGGGTAACAAGAATCGGACATGACTTTGCAACTACACCATCACCACCTAAAGAATTGTAACTAGTTTTTATGTGTTCAACTTTGCTTAGCAAATAGTATAATACAGGGGTCTCCAACCTCCAGGATCCAATGCCTGATGGTCTGAGGTGGAGCTGATATAATAATAGTAGAATTAAAATGCATAAAAAAATCTAATGCCCTTGAATCATCCTGAAACCATCTTCCCCCCACTCTTGGTCCGTGGAAAAACTCTCTTCCATGAAAGCAGTTCCTGGTGCCAAAAAGATTGGGGACCGCTGGATCTATATTGATTTTTGGCAAAATATCGTTATACATGTATATCAGTATAAATAGCTATCCTTTTAGGCATTTTTTTGGATGCACATTATTTTTAGATTTTGAAGACACTGAAGAACAGATATGTATATATTTTAAAATATGCTTTATGATAATTTTTCATATTAAAATATAATCATCAATATTTTTCTCATTGCAACACTTAACCTCAGATTTATGAAAAAGCATAATAAATACTTTCCTTGTTATTTCTTGTATCTACTCTCATCTTCTATTCTTATCATATGATTCCACATGATTATAACTATTTTCTCAGTCCTGAATAAACAATCATTTGCTTTTACTCTGCCAAACAATATACTACATTTAACAAAAAATTTCCATTTTTACAGTCATGTTAAGATGAAAAGAATTGCTTGTTTAATTTAAACTTTTGTTTCTTGACCTTTTCTGATTCAAATAAACATGTTTATAGTAAAACATATCAAATGTTAATTGAGTGGTAAACACTACTTAAGTGTCAATATTAGGGAAGAGTAATCATTTTATACTAAAAGTAGTCAAAAGTTTTATTTTCAATGTGGCTTTTAAAAATGTTAAAAAAGAATAGAAGTATTTAGAAATGCATTCCAGAAATCACACATTTTAGACTAAAATTGTTTCCTATTCTGAAATGACAGGAACTTTGATGATTTTGCCCATTCTAAATCTCAACAGGTCATGAATTTCCTTTCCAACCATGAAATAATGCATTACTAATTAATAATAAGAACTTGCTTCTTCAGCAAGTGCTTGCCTGTCCCTAACATAGGTCAATGTGGAATAAAATTTTCTCTTCTAGGTTTAGGCTGCAGATTCCTGCACTGAGAATACTAACCAAAAGGCTTTTACTTGAAATAACTGGACATTGAGATTTGTGAAATAAAATGGTTGGCTGATTTCATTCTGTTTCCTTGTGCTTAGGAGTTCATCTGAAGGTAGGAGGAAGATCTCTCTTCAGCAGCAACAGTCTGTATCAATTGAATCTGTGGGCAAGTCAACCTCATTTACTGAGTGTGAAGAATGAACACACTGCTGTGAAAACAGGTGCAGTGCTCCTACCCACCCAGAGTAGAAGTATAATATCAATGGCTGAATATATATACATGTGAAATTAACTACAAACATTTATCTGCAGAGGGGTCCTACTTCCATTATTATAACAATTCACCTGTAGTTGATTAAAACTGCCCCCCCCAAATCCCTAGCCACTTGTATTTTTTAACAGATAGAAGTTATTTCTCTCCTTAGTTTAGGCTGATCCAATAACTCTTTTGACCAATAGAATCTTGCAGTAAATATTAAGAGTGCATAAATATCAAGACTGAATCTAAACAGATCTACAGCTTATACTTTTGAGCATTTGGATGCTCCCTCTTGGAATCCAGCTGCTATCCTGTGAAAAGTCCAAGCCATGTGGAAAGGCTGTGCAAAAGAGAATCATGATAGTCTGGTCAGCAGCCCCAACTTTACCTGAGATCCAAGACAAGAGAGCATCAAACACAGCCATTTGAGTGAACTGTCTTGGACATTTTAGCCCAGGAGTGCCTGCAGATGACTGCAAAGTCAGCTGACATCTGGTGCAGTATGGTAGAAGAACCATCCAGCTGAGTCCAGTTAACACAGAATAATGAAAAGTAACTAAAAGTTGTCATTTTCAGCCACTAAGTATTGGGTGGCATGTTACACAGGAGTATGCTGTTGCTGCTGCTAAGTCGCTTCAGTTGTGTCCAACTCTGTGCGACCCCGTAGACGGCAGCCCACAAGGCTCCCCTGTCCTTGGGATTCTCCAGGCAAGAACACGGGAGTGTGTTGCCATTTCCTTCTCCAGTGCATGAAAGTGAAAAGGGAAAGTGAAGTCGCTCAGTCTTGTCCTACTCTTGGCGACCCCATGGACTGCAGCCTACCAGGCTCCTCCGTCTGTGGGATTTTCCAGGCAAGAGTACTAGAGTGGGTTGCCAGTGCCTTCTCCAACACAGGAGTATATGCAACACTAACTGAATTGTTACCTGAATATTTTGCTTATCAAATATCCTAAGGATACTTGCTCACTAAAATTTTGACTTTTTGTTTATTCATGAAGTTCACTTGATGACAATGCAGGTACTTAGAAATCAATGAAATCCAGTTTAAAGACTTTATTCCTTAGTAACTATATGTAACTAGTATAATATATAATATATATAGTAACTGTGTATAAACTTTCCTAAAGCTCAGCTTCCCTCTCTAAAAAAAAAGTACTGATCAGTAAAATAACACCTACTTCCTACAGTTGTTATGAGGATTTTTAAAAAATTAAGGAAAAAAGTTTAGCACAGTCCATGATTTACAGTCTGAGATCCACTTAAAAATCACAGTTTCCTTCTCATTTACCATATCCATGGAAAGCCATATTTTTTTCTTGCACTTCCAGTGTATATACTTTCATTTTATTACCTCTCAAAAGACTGGAAAAAAGCAGAAATCAACAAACAGATTGACAAACTCATAAACAAATGATTCTGCTTAGTGTTTGGAAGTTGCCAGACCATTTTTCTAACTTTTATTTCAAAATATGGCTCTTGTAACTCTTAGGAAAGGTACAAATAAATTCCACTAAAATAAATCTTAGTTTCCAATCTCTTTATAGTTCCAAGTGGCTCCTGACGAGAAGGGATAGTGTACATGTGTGTGTGTATGTGTGTATGCATATGTGAGTGCTCAGTCACTCAGTTGTGTCTGACTCTGCGACCCCATTAACTATAGCTCACTAGGCTCCTCTGTCGATGGAATTTTCCAGGCAAGAATACTGGAGTGAGTCACCATTTCCAAGGGATATTGTGGTTGCAAATAATACTTTTCACCCCCCCTTAATGCTAACAGCTATTCATTTCTTCTTTCCTCCTTCTCCATGCCCCATTCATGACTTCACTAACTATTGAAAATTTACTTGGTAATTTGATAATCCAAATTATTGTTCCTTTCAAGAATATATTGTTCCTTTACTTGCTACAACTTCTGTCCTCACAAAATATGGCATATATTTTGAAATGTAGTGTAAATTATCTACCTCTTTTAGAAAATTTTCTGAATAGAGACCATTTCACCCTGATACCTCCTTTTTTTAAATTCAGGAAATTTAGATTTCTCAAATTGGTTGGGGCATTTAGTAAGGTACAATCTTGAGGCTTGTCTTTTGTTCTCATGTTATTGTGTAACTTTCCTGACTATCATTATTTATTCAGCCAGATTGAAAGCTTCTTGAGAGCAAAGTTCAACACTTACCAAATGTGTNATAGGCCCAGGAGGGAGCTTGCTTTCCTCTGCAGCTTGAGCACGGAGCATGGGGTGGGAGTCCCATCTCACTGCAGCCTCTGCGGTGAGCTCAGGGTGGGGGCTGCCAGGCGCCTGAGTGGAACTGGGGTTGTGAGGTGGGAGGGGGCTGCTTCAGGATGGAGAAAGGGGGCTGGGCTGGGCCGCCCAGGCAGCAGCACGGGCGGGGCACCCTCCTTGGGCCCCTCGGAGCTAGCAAGGGGCCACCTTTCCAGCCTGGTTTGCTCCTTGAGAGCCAAGAGCTCCTTGGAGCCCCCTGTCCGGCTGCCCGGCACCAGCTGCCCTGGGGCTCATCTCGCAGACCATGACCCGCCTGGACCGCAGCTCTCACAGTGGTGGGGGCCATGCCAAAGGGAGCCGGCCCCTTAACACTTTGGTGGCTGGTCACCGGGTGGCCCAGCCCCCCTCTGCTCCTGGGTCCAGGGCTTCTGTTCAGGTTGGTGTGTGTGGGGAGACTGGGGGTGGGGGAGACACCTGGGAGGTCTTAGAATTAGAGTTATGGTGGGAAAGAAATGTCTGGTCAGAGCTAGGGAGGTGGGTCTAAGCTCTAAACTAAGGATAATGTTTTATGGAAAGTATCTGCCTTTTAACATCTGAGTGGAAGGCAACAATTCAGGGTTTCTTCAGCCACATGCATGTATAGGAAATCCAAATGTCTCATTTATTGGGGTTGTATGTGGGTATGCTGGGTGGCAATGGGGGTGGCAGTTGGAGCAGGAACTGATTGGGAGGCGCCAGGGTAGAGTGGGAGGGAGGCATTTTGGTGCCCAAGGCGGCAGTTGTGGCTGGGCGGTGATGGGGGCTATGTCCTTGAGTGGGTTGACTGATGGCAGTCAGTGAGTCCTGGGGTGTGGTAAGGGAGTGAGCACTGGTGTGAGGGGACACTGTGGGGCTGGCCTCGGCAGGGGTGGGGTGCCCAGTGAGGATCATCTGACTGCCTGAGGTTCTCCGGGGATTGAGGCGGCTTGCTGGGATCAGCTGAGAGTGGGCATTCTAGCAGGGATGGATCTTGAGGTGAGCCCGGGCTAAGAGTTGTGGGTGTTCATCCATACTCCTGCCTCAGCCAGGGAAAAGGGGAATGGCTGTAGGAAGGGCTGGAGGTAGCCTCTGGTTGTCATTGGTTGCATCAGGTGGTTGCAAATGCAGGGATTTTCCTCTCCAGCCCACCCCACCCCTTTATGCAAATACAGTGGCACCATAGGCTGATGCAAGCCTGGCCACTGCGAAGCGATTCTGCTTCACAGTTCACCCTTGGTTGCCATGGCCATCTTTCTACAAACTAAGTTTTAAGGGATCCCCATTCCCAAAATGAGAGGTGTCTTCTGCTTCGCCCTTCCTTCTTAAGTTGTGAGATTGCCCTGCCTTTTGGCCTGGCTGTGTTTCTGGTCCAGATCCTAAGTGCACAGGCTAGTTTGGTGATAGTCATGCTAGAGGTTTTCGCTAGCTCTCTTTTTGTTTTGGAGGGTGGTGTCTGGAAATAGATGAATGAATCCTTGCTGGTATGGAGGGGACAGCAGAAGCAGCTGGCAGGTGTAGATTGGGAGCGACCCCACCCAAGAGTAGTTGGGGTGATGCTTGGAGGGATTTCTGAGGGGCAGGACAGGGAGGGGCCCCAGGACCCCAGAGTTAAAGTCATGGTGCTCTATCTTTCAGGACATAGATCTGATTGACATCCTTTGGCGACAGGATATTGACCTGGGGGCTGGGCGTGAGATTTTTGACTACAGTCATCGCCAGAAGGAGCAGGATGTGGATAAGGAACTGCGAGATGGAGCAGAGCAAGAGGACACGTGGCCAGGCGAGGGTGCAGAAGCTCTGGCACGAAACCTGCTAGTGGATGGAGAGACTGGGGAGAGCTTCCCTGCACAGGTATTCCCGCCTCTGCCTACTTCTAGAAACTTCTCTTTACAGCAGGCAGTGTGTGTCTGTGGGATGGGCCTGAATGTGTATCTAGGGTTGGGATCTCTAAGTCACAGTGGTGGCTGAGGAAGTGGGAGTGGAAGAGCCGCAGCAGCAGTGGAGGGGCCACACCTTAGGAAGAACAGCACAGGGAGGCAGCGCGCCTGGTGGCTGGCTGCTGGCATCAGAGCCCTCCCGCGCGCTCTCCTCCCCTGGAGTTTGGGACTTGCGGCCAGCCGACAGCCTGGGGACGTAGGGAGAGTGTAGCCCTATGACCACACAAGGCCTCCTCCCAGCTTTCCCTTGGAAAGGCTGGGTAAGGGGCTTGGGCCCACAGGCAGCCGAGGCCTGGGTCGGTCAGACTTAACAGTTGCTGTTGCCACAGGTGCCTGGTGGGGAGGACCAGACAGCCCTGTCCTTGGAAGAGTGCCTTAGGCTGCTGGAGGCCACCTGCCCCTTTGGGGAGAATGCTGAGGTGAGCAGGACTCTAGGGAGAGCCCACTGAGCCGCAGGGTAGCCTGCACACGGTGTGTCTCTGCGGCTGCCTGAGGGGCCAGCTCTTGGTGTTGGCCCTATCCTGGCTGCTGGGGGTGAATGCAGAGGAAGGAAGATACAGAGCCTCAGGCGGTAGTCTCTGGGAGGAAGCAGAAGGTGGTCTTTCCTCCTCCCTTGTTAAACCTTCTGTGTTTTGCCCTAGTTTCCAGCAGACATTTCCAGCATAACAGAAGCAGTGCCTAGTGAAAGTGAGCCCCCAGGTCTTCAGAACAACCTTTTGTCTCCTCTGCTGACTGGGACAGAGTCGCCATTTGATTTGGAACAGCAGTGGCAAGATCTCATGTCCATCATGGAGATGCAGGTAGGATTATCAGAACCAGGCACAAACCTGTTGGACTTTGTGTGGAGTATCTTCGTTTTCAGTTGCTTCTCCACTTCTGGGTAAACAAAGAGTAACACCTTTCTGATTGATAAGGAAAGTGGGGATACTGAGGTGTAACTGTCTAGGTGTCTCATTGGGGCAGTAGTGGGTGGAGTCAGGATTGGGGTTTGGGAGAAACAGCCCCAGGACTGAGGCTTCTAAAGCAGGCCTGCCTCCTAGGTGCATCTTCTTCCTTTCCTTCAGGCAGGTAATCACTTGGCTAGGTGTTTCCTAGATTGAGCATTAAAGCAAGCTGACATTCCTGCAGTCCTTTGCAGCCATTGTCAGGTCACTTGGCCCTCATATCATCTCGCCAGCCCTTTTATTATTTAAAGATGAGGACACTGAACTCAAAGAGAGGCTGAGTGAAATGTTTCTGGTCTTCCAGCAAGTGGTACAGCTAGGCTGTCTCACTGCAGGCCCAGGTGTTCTCTTCACTGTGCTGATTTTGCAGTGTTAGGAGCTCTTCTCCTCTCCCTGCATGATGGGGGAGTCTGACCAGAGGTGACTGGGAGCCCATCAGTCCTGCCTTGGGGGTAGTTCACAGGGAGGAGCCCATCTGTGCCAGGCATGGTAGATCAAGTGGGGCTGGGAGCTGAGGCTGCTCCCAGCCCCGCTTGATGGGCTCTGGTTTCCCATCTCTTGCATTTATACCCAGGCGGCCATGCCTGTGTTGGGTGCCTGCTAGTGTGAGCCCCCAGCCACACCAGGGGAGGGGAATCTGCACAGAGTGAATGGTGACGCTCGTCTCTCCTCCCAGGCCATGGAAGTGAACACATCAACAAGTGAAATCCTGTATAATGCCCCTCCAGGAGACCCACTGAGCACCAACTACAGCCTTGCCCCCAACACTCCCATCAATCAGAATGTCAGCCTGCATCAGGCATCCCTGGGGGGCTGCAGCCAGGACTTCTCACTCTTCAGCCCGGAAGTGGAGAGCCTGCCTGTGGCCGGCAGTTCCACGCTGCTCCCGCTGGTCCCCAGCAATTCCACCAGCCTCAACTCCACCTTTGGTTCCACCAACCTGGCAGGGCTCTTCTTTCCGCCACAGCTCAATGGCACGGCCAACGACACAGCTGGCCCTGAGCTGCCTGATCCGCTGGGGGGTCTGTTAGATGAAGCCATGCTGGATGAAATCAGCTTGATGGACCTGGCCATAGAAGAAGGCTTTAACCCAGTGCAGGCCTCCCAGCTCGAAGAAGAATTTGATTCTGACTCAGGCCTCTCCTTGGACTCCAGCCATAGCCCTTCCTCCCTGAGCAGCTCTGAAGGTAGTTCCTCTTCTTCCTCCTCGTCCTCCTCCTCCTCTTCCTCCTCGTCTGCTTCTTCCTCAGCCTCTTCCTCCTTTTCTGAGGAAGGTGCCGTGGGCTATAGCTCTGACTCTGAGACCTTGGATCTGGAAGAGGCTGAGGGCGCTGTGGGCTACCAGCCTGAGTATTCCAAGTTCTGCCGCATGAGCTACCAGGACCCGTCTCAGCTCTCCTGCCTGCCCTACTTGGAGCACGTTGGGCACAACCACACGTACAACATGGCGCCCAGTGCCCTCGACTCGGCTGACCTGCCGCCCCCCAGCACTCTCAAGAAGGGCAGCAAGGAGAAGCAGGTCGACTTCCTGGACAAGCAGATGAGCCGGGATGAGCATCGAGCCCGAGCCATGAAGATCCCGTTTACCAACGACAAGATCATCAACCTGCCCGTGGAGGAGTTCAACGAGCTGCTGTCCAAGTACCAGCTGAGCGAGGCCCAGCTGAGCCTCATCCGTGACATCCGGCGCCGCGGCAAGAACAAGATGGCGGCGCAGAACTGCCGCAAGCGCAAGCTGGACACCATCTTGAACCTGGAGCGGGACGTGGAGGACCTGCAGCGTGATAAAGCGCGGCTGCTGCGGGAGAAGGTGGAGTTCCTGCGGTCCCTGCGGCAGATGAAGCAGAAGGTCCAGAGCCTGTACCAGGAGGTGTTTGGGCGGCTGCGGGATGAGAACGGGCGGCCCTACTCGCCCAGTCAGTACGCGCTCCAGTACGCCGGGGACGGCAGCGTCCTCCTCATCCCCCGCACCCTGGCCGACCAGCAGGCCCGGCGGCAGGAGAGGAAGCCAAAGGACCGGAGAAAGTGAGCCTGGGGAGGAAGGGGGTTGACGCTCACCGAGATGGGAACTGGAGAAGGGCTGGGCCTGGACCTGGACCTACAGCGGGGACTTTAATGCCTTCTTATCCAATAGATCTTCTCAGAGGGGATGACTGCGGGTCAGTGGACAGGAAGAGGCAGGCGGTGTCTGGTTCAGCTTCCCCCGCTGAGGGGGTGGAAGTGGCCAGACCGCCTGAGTGGACAGGGCCCTCACCCCTGCCCCTTTCCTTCAGGGGAAGGGCGGTGCTGGCATTGCTGGAGGCCGGCAGATGGGAAGGAAGGGACTTGTGAGAGGAGGGGGAGGTAGTAGAAAGTCAGTCTCACATCTGGGAAGGAAGGAAGGGGAAGAAAAATCAAAGCGGGAAGAAAATCAAAGGGCAGGTTAAGTTGGCTCTGGCCAGGATTCCAGGCATCAGGTTTTAGGGGAGACTAGATCATTTGGTGTGAGTAAACCCCACTTCACCCCAGGGGAGGGGTGGAACACGGAGTGGGTTCTGGGAGGGGCTTCTGAACTCTCCTGCCCCTGCACTTCGGCCTCCCTGAAGGGGAGCTCTTGGATGATGTTTTCTGTGAGGTTTCGGTCATGGGGGAGCCACTGGGACCCGACACTGACTTGAAGAGTTAGGATGAAACAAACAGTAGACAGGCGAGGGTCAGGCCCTGTGTTGCAGCAGCCCCAGCCAAGCATGCCACTCAGCTGCCCTGCCATCCGCCTTCCTCTGTGCCCAGTCACCCCTGAGCCGAGGCTCCCACGTCTCCACCAGAGCCTGCATGCGAATGCTGTTCTCTTCCTGCCCGCGTGCCCCTGCCCCTCAGTGGCTGCCTGGAGCTCTTCTGCAGCTGGGGTGCTGGGCCTCCAGCCTCCTGGGAGCTGCTCTGAGGCAGGGGGTGATGTGGAGAGGCCAGGCAGTATTCAGCACAACACTGGGGAGTGACCCTTCCCTCAGGCCTCCCCCACCAACTGGGCTTGTCACTGGAAAGACAAAAAATATGAAACCCAGCNCTGGGAGCTGCTCTGAGGCAGGGGGTGATGTGGAGAGGCCAGGCAGTATTCAGCACAACACTGGGGAGTGACCCTTCCCTCAGGCCTCCCCCACCAACTGGGCTTGTCACTGGAAAGACAAAAAATATGAAACCCAGCAACGAAGACAAAAACTAGTCCTTTTAGAGTTTCTTGCGCTTTGATTTTTTTTTTTTTTTAGGGTTTGAGCCCTGTTTCACTTATAGGGTCTAGAATGCTTGTGTTGAGTAAAAAGGAGATACCCCAATATTCAAAGCTGCTAAATGTTCTCTTTGCCATAAAGACTCCGTGTAATCATGTGAACACTTGGGATTTTTCTCCTCTGTCCCGAGGTCTCTGTCTGCTTTCTTTTTGGGTTTCTTTCTAGGAGAATGAGAAGTGCATGTAAGAGGGGCTGAGGGTACCCCTTCCCCAAGGCTGTTGGCCACAGGCAGCTTCTCCGTACCCCAGTTTAGCAAGGGCTTCTGGCGGACTGCTTGGGGGAGGCAGAGAGGGGAGCACCAAGGTGGTTCCTGGACCCTGGTGTCTTTACTGCCTACTGCCGTCCCCACCTCTGCCTGGGTCTAGAGCATGGTCTGCCCCAGACTGACAGGAATGAGTTCAAGTGGGGGAAGCACTGATTCTCTTCCCCACTTGGAGGGGGAGGCATTCTGACTGAGCAGTAGGGATAGAAGGCATGAGCCTGGGAAGTGCTTTTATAAATTATTTCCTTGTAGATTTATTTTTAATTTATCTCTGTGACCTGCCAGGGAGAGGAGAGAGAGAGAGAAAGAAAGAAGCTGTGAGCACATGACAAAATAAAATAAAATGAATGATTCATTCTCAAGTGCAATTTTTCCCTATTTTGAATTTAAACTTGAGTGTAAAGGAGATAGGCCCCAAGAGGAGAGCACTGACCATTGCGGCTAAGGCAAAGCTCTTACGGGAAGGTGGGTGAAGAGTGGGGGAGGTTGACAACTCAGTCTCAAACACTGCATTAAATCTTCCAAAAATGAGTTTATTACCTTTTTGTAGGGCTTGCCAGCTGAATCCTTTTAGAGGAAGAATTCAGTGTCCTTTGGCCTTGTTCTCATAGGGCTAGGCGGGTTTTTGTCACATGGCCCAGCTCCTTACCTGTCCCCCTGCGGCAACTACATTTTTAACACTGACCATGCTGTTACTTCTCTGGTGGTCTCACCTGCCAGCTGGAGTGCAGTCACAGTGACGACAGTGATGATGGAAACCTGAGGGATGGACAGACCAGCACATGCCAAGCCCTTCACTGTAACAGCAGGGCCCCAGAACTAGAGAAACAGTTTGGCCCCAGGGTTTAAGGCATTTGAAATCCTTTCCAGCTGAGGTGACCAGAATCTTCTCCCTCAAAAAACCAAAAGCTTATGAAGTGGTGACTGCTTTAAGGTACCAGATGGTTGTTAGAACTGTCTCATGCCCATCTATGTAGGTACTTTACAAATGCCCAAGTAATGAATGGGCCACTTGGCAGTCTCTGTGAGATGACCAGACAAGGTTTTGGGCTGGAGGCTGTGTTCTCCATTATGAAACCTGTGATCTGGAACTCCCCATGTACCACTGTGTGACCTGGTTCCGTGATGCTACGAGAGTCTATTCTGTGGGGTGGAATAGAATTCTGGGAATAAGGCTGAGCTCTTAATTTGTTTCATTTACAATGGCTTCCCACCCACACCTCCCCCAACCCTAGTTGGAAGGGGTTGGTCGGTCCTATCAAGTAAGAGCTGTTTCCTAAGGCAAAAAGAGAAGGCAGCAGAGGATGAAATGGTTAGATAGCATCACCGACTCAATGGACATGAACCATGAATTTGAGCAAACTGGGAGATAGGGAAGCCGGGCGTCCTTGGGGGTCCATGGGGTTGCAAAGAGTCGGATACAATTTAGTGACTGAACAACAAAACTTGACTGTAAACCAAATAAAACAGATTTTAAAGGGAAAAAAAGGCTAAAAATTAAGTTGGAAAACTGATAAAAATATATAGAAAACTGTGACAAGTAAAATTCAGAGTAATGTCTTTGTATTCCTTCTAGAAACGTGTATACATACTTTTGTTTAGTACACAATTGGGCGTTAACTTTAGTTTTGCAACTTTTAAAACTTCTTTTTTAGATTTTAAGAGAAACATGCCTTACCTCCCTTTTGCTAGTGTTGCTTCTGGTCTGAGAAAGTATGTTTTGGTCACCCCCTTCCCTCATGGCTCCTTAAATGAGAGATGTACAGCTGTGTCTGGGAGCTTGCTGATTAACTGGGGCTTTGGGCCAAGTTGGTCAGCACTGCTGTGGGGCTGACCTCTTTTTGCTGTTGGCAGTTGGACTGGGTGTTCCAGCTTCAAGGCTTTTTCTGGCAGGAAGAAGATATGAGAATTCTAAGTAAGGCCTCTGAAAGCTGTTGCACCTGAGACAGGAAGTGACACAAGGTCCTAGAGTTCACGGGGAGATGAGTAGGCCTTGGGACCAAACTTCTGGGTATCTTTTTGGGCAGGGGTCAAAAGCTTGCTTTGTCTAGTTCTAGGCATCATTCAAACTGATTTTCCCACACATCTTTAATTATGTAAGGTAGTGAAAGTAGATCCTTGTTTTTTTTTTTTTTTTCAGGCTTGTGGGGTCTTAGTTCCTCAATGGGTGATCCAGCACTTACCCCCTGCATGGAGTCTTAATTGCTGGACCACCAGGAAAGTCCCAGATCCATTGTTTCAGTCTCTGCCCACATAAGGTCTTACTACTGAAACCAAGGCTATTTCAGTATCAATAAAATAGATCTTCAATAAAAATAGAAAAAAAAACCCCACAGAACCGAGGGGAAAAACAGAAATCTAGAGACATGCGCCAGTGTCAAGACCTGGCCTTCATAGCTGACTCCTTGTTCGTCCTGGGAAAGCTGAACAATTAAAAACAGCCGTTGAATGAGGAGTCTTCATCCCTGCTTTTACCACCCACAGCTACAGCAGACCTGCTCTTCAGGTCTGTTTGGCAAGTAGCTGGAAAAACAAGTGCCTCATAGAAAAGTGTCTCCACCACCCTATTTTAACTCATCCAGTAGGGACTGACCTAGAGCAACAGCTTCATAAGCTCAGACTAAATACATAGTTCTAGGGCATTGATGCTATGCAGGTACTGAAAGGGGTACCAGGTTGGGGTCTGCCTTCCTGGAAGTCATTTTCACAACCCAGTGTAGACATGCTCTAGCAAAAGCCATGTGTTTGATTACTGATTATGATGAGTGGTTAAGCCTTTTTTCCCTGTCCCTGATCTGGGAAGTGAAAGGGACTCAGACCTTCAACTTGTCGTTTTGTCAGTGTACCAAGCACCCTTCTTTCACTTCCGCTTCTCAGAGGTGTCATTCTTTCCTCTAGTTCTGAACCTTACAGAAGAGAATGAGCACATGGGGACTGGGGGGATAATGTGAAACTTAATGTGTGGTTTGAGTTCCAGTCCTTATTAGATCTAGGACTTTGAAAGTTCATGTCTGCCTGAAGTAGCTGAGAAATATAAATCTAGCATACAAGTTGCAGCCAGTGGAGTGAGAATATGGGCCCTTGCTTGAAGAGGTGTATTTTCACCATCAGTAGGATAGAAACCCTTGTCTTCCTTTTTGAATGCACAGACATATTAAGTCTTAAAGCTGGTTCTTTTCCAGTCTAACTGTGAAATGGAGTAGGCTACATGGTATTTGTTACTAATTCCAGTTGCTATTTCAACCAAGGAAATAAAATCTAGTTCATCTGGAGAGAGGGAGAAAAGACCCAAGTGTTGGAGCTCTGCCGTTTAAACAAATTTAATGAGGCTAATTCAGTTGTCTCAACAAGCCTTCCAATCTTCAGCTAGGGGCTGAAGCAGTGACTGAAACTATAGGCCCATGTTCCAGAGCCAGGCCCCAAAGTAGCCCAGCCTGATCTGTGGCTATGTGAAACAGTGAACAGGGCAGGACTGGTCAAAGTCAACTAGGGTTTTAAAATCTTAATGGCATGAACAGTAGCTTTGGTACTGTCACAAACTATGCAAACAAACAAGGTCAGAATGCAGACTCAGACCTGTTGGTGAATTAACACTAGCTATTTATTAAGAAAAACTAGTCAGCATATATTGTAAACTAAAATGTTTTAGCCTTGCCTCAGAGTTCTGCCACCTAACTGGCCTAAGCCGGAAAAAAAGAAAAGCCTTAGAAACATTCCTTGCTCTACTTTCTTCAAGCAGGGCCAACTTTTTTTTTTTTTTTTTCCAGATTTCATTTGCTTTCAATACCCATCAGTTTACTCAACAGGAGGTGCCCTAGGCCAAAGCGATTAAAAGTCATACAGATGAGAGAAAACAACTCTGAACTCTTTGGCTAGGGAATCACTTAAGAAAACCTTGCTGGACAGTCATACCAAGGTGATGTGCAGATCAGAGACTGATGGTTCTCTAAGGATCTTAAGCTCCTATATCAAACTTCTTACCACACACCAGAACATCAGGATGCTAAAAGAAAAGGTGAAGTTAGCCAAGACTTCCTTTTACTTAAGCAAGCTGAATGCTAGCCTGGTAGTGGTGTTTGTATTTCAATCAAATTCTAGTGGCAGGAAAACACTGAGCCTAGACTTGGTTCATTACTATCAGTTCTGAGTTTTAAATGAGAACATCTTTATGAGAAGGCTAACTTGCATGCACATCAGATTAATATGACTTGATCAGATAGATTTGATCTCCAACAGCCCAGCTCCATACATAGTTCAGGATTTGGAGCCATTGCATAAATTTGGATTTCAGAGTTCCACCAAATTATTTTGATGTAGCAATTTCTTCTAGCATTCTCCCTTTCTCTAAGAGGAAAATAACTATACCTTATAATACAGATTCCCAGTGTCACAGACCAACTGTAAATGTGTTGTGCACATGTGGTCAATGTTAACTAGCCAAGGGTTAAAATCAGTTGAACTCCAGTCTGAATGAGTTCTGGAATATAAGATTACATCTGAAAATAATTAAAAACTCAACTATTAAAAATTACTTATAATTGGTAGTCAAAATTTCCAAATGCCATTGGAAAGCAGAAAGTTACTCCTGAGCATGAGTGTTTTTGTATTTATTTATTAACTTGAAACTAAAGCCAGTAAAGGAGCAAGGTATTTTCTCTTGACTGGCTTTGCCAGTGTCAGACAATAATTCTGTCATCAAATTAGTCAGCTCTTGTTCTTCTGTAATGGTAACTAGGGCAAAAACTTAATATTATCTCCTTGACTCTTGGGCTAGAGGTCTATGATGATGTAGTTTTGTAAAAGGCGTCCGACATGTTTTTGCACATCTGAAGACATGCTCTACGAATACTTTCTGAAAGGAGACTTAAGATTTGTTGTGTCTATGTATATTTTTTCCCTAACACTTTTGCATGCATTTGTGGCTTCAACAATCACTTGAGAAGAATTTATCCTTCATTGAGTCTAGAAATGTGTGGTACTTGGCTTTTAAACATAACAAAATTGTGTCACTTCACTTCAGTTTTCATTGCATGCATTATCAATTCCAGTGTCTTCCCTGGGAAAGAATATGGTTTCTTTTTAAAAATACTTATTTTTGTCTATGCTGAGTCTTGGTTTCTGTGCCCTGGCTTTCTCTAGTTGCTGTGCGTGGACTTCTCATTGTGATAGCTTCTCTTGTTGCAGAGGACAGGCTCCAGAGTGCACAGGCTCAGCAGTGTGGGGAATGCGCTTAAATGCCCCATGGCATGTAGGATGTTCCTAGACCAGGGATAGAACCTGTGTCCCCTTCATTTCAGGAGGATTCTTAACCACTCGACCACCAGCAAAGTCCTACACTCAGTTTATTTGGAACAAATGCTTTGAACTATTGAGTAGAACTGAACTGATCTCAGTGGAAATCCTATTTCCCCTTTTGTAACTGACAAGAATCCAGTCCTGGGACTTGCCTGGTGGTGCAGTGGATGATGCAGAAGATTCCACATGCCATGGAGTAACTTAAGCCTGTGCACTAGAAGTTCTGAGCCCATGTTCTAATAAAGCCCGCACACCCCAACTACTGAGTCTGCATGCTGCTGTTACTGAAGCCTGTGCACCTAGAGCCTGTGCTCTCAACAAGAGCAGCCCCCAGCAACGAGGAGCCAGTGTGCTGCAAAGAGCAGTCCCCACTCGCCCCAACGTAGAGAAAGCCCACACAAAGCAATAAAAGACCCAGCGCAGCCAAAAAAAAAAAGAATCTAGTTCTGTTTGGGCTCTAGAATTATAGGCAGCAAATGATGTTAAGAAAATGGATCACATTTTAATTTACTGATCAATCACAGGACCAATACCTGAAAAGTCTAGAGAAGTTGGCTTTAGCTAAGGTCATACAAATCTATGATAACATTAGTCAGGATATAAAGCTAACCCCCAAATCTGTGTTTCCAAACGTATCACAGTTTGGAACTGCTACCAGGTCAACTGCTAAACATATTTTGAGCAGTATGAAGACAGAATGATGTGACAATCTCTGTAATCGCTGTAGAAATTGTAAATGCTCAGTAAATACTAAATTAATATGGTGAGACCACTCAAAAGACTCACACCAAATACCAGATTTTCAAGCCTATAGCATTGAAAAACCATTCAAATGTGCAGGTTGTTCCCAAAGAGGATCAACCTATAAAATAATAAAAGGCAAGGAGAGTTTCTGGCAAGACAAGACAAAAATCAAGGATTATAAATCTATATAGTTTTATTAAGACAAAAACTGACAGTGTTGATATGAAGTTTACATTTAAACAAAAATTTTCACAAAAACCTAACACACGCCTAAAAATTACAATGAAATTCTAGATGCAGATCAAGACGATGTCAACAACTGATGGATCTCATGACTCAAGACAGTGTTTTGGATTTTAGTTAATTCTTAGGATTAAAAAATTTGTTTTGTTTTAAAGTGAACCACTGCCCCAGTATGAAAATTTATCTTCTCCTGAGACCAGGGCTTTTGAAATCATTCAACTCTTGAACTTGTGCTGTCAGTGACTGAACCCTGCCACCAATGGTTTCAAAGTTCAAAAAACAGAGGCTCCAAGAGTTTTCCACTCTATGAGCACCGGCCCTTGTCTTTCCCTACTCACTTACCTCCTATACCACTCTTTGCCTTTCCCTAAACACTTCACCAATGGCTTGGATGGAGAAGCTGATATTTGTAACTTCACAATAGGAAAACAAAGGGTCCTCTTGTCAGTTTCATGAGTAGCACCTCTAAGACGGAAGGATCTGCCTGTGTATACACTCCAATAAGACTTTTCCTCCTCAACCAGTTTCCATCCCCCAAATGGCAGCTTTGGTAGCTTCTTATTCCTTTGTTGGGAACAGCATTAAGCTCAGGCAGGGGAATACCTTGGCTTCTAAGTTTCAGGCATTCACAGCTTTTAAACAGTCTCTCACAGTCCTCATTTAGGTTGCCAATGACATTTTTTGAAAGGATACAATATTCTGGACACTGAACCCAATCATCATTAGTTGTTCTTTCCTTTGTTTCACCGTTTCCCCAAATTTTAACAAAAATGATCCTAACCCATCTCCCTTCTTTCCCACCCCACCCNTCCTCTTCACTTTCTGCCATAAGGGTGGTGTCATCTACATATCTGAGGTTATTGATATTTCTCCCGGCAAGCTTGATTCCAGCTAGTGTTTCTTCCAGTCCAGTGTTTCTCATGATGTACTTTGCATATATGTTAAATAAACAGGGTGACAATATACTGCCTTGATGTATTCCTTTTCCTATTTGGAACCAGTCTGTTGTTCCATGTCCATTCTAAATGTTGTTTCCTGACCTGCATATAGGTTTCTCAAGAGGCAGGTCAGGTGATCTGGTATTCTTAGAAATTGTTTTTAATATTTGTAATATTAATGTAATAGTCATGTAATAGACTTAATTTTAATTATTGCTTTGTTCTTTCCAAATGCTTGTGCTGAGGGTAGATTGGGAATTCCTTTCCAAGCCACTACAATTCAAGAATGCAATCCTTTGTTTACAGGGCTTAGGCATGTTGGGAGGGCTAAGAGAGGAGTAGCCACAGCTTGGTAGTTTAGGTGTTCTCACCAAAATCTGCTGGCTGACGAACATCTCTCCCAGGGGGCTCTCACATATGGAACAGGTAGGTGATGATGTGCTATCCTGTCCGAGAGTTCTGAGATCAGCTAACATGGAACGTCACCTAGGGGATGTGCAGTACCTATGTAAATTTTTACGAGCCTAGAGCTGCAAGCTTTCTCTGTCAACCACACCACTTCTTAGCAATGGTAACCGAAATGCACTTGACAGTCTCTTGGTGAGGATTCTGGGTCTCACCTCACACCACACCTCTGTTAGTCCTTCTCAGGCCCTTATGATTTTCCCCAAGGTCACTTTCTATCCAGATATCTTGCCTCTTCTACTCCTACCTCTCAATGCATGAATGTCAGCTAGTTTCCCCCAGGAGAGGGGGTAGACTGAGTCTTACCATAAAGGAGAGATTTAAGTAAACTGTTACCCACTGTTAACCCAAATTTGACTCCATCACGAAATGCTTTGAGCATTAGCTATCTACACTTAGATTAGTTTCACTCTTAGACTTGTCTCNAGCTAGTTTCCCCCAGGAGAGGGGGTAGACTGAGTCTTACCATAAAGGAGAGATTTAAGTAAACTGTTACCCACTGTTAACCCAAATTTGACTCCATCACGAAATGCTTTGAGCATTAGCTATCTACACTTAGATTAGTTTCACTCTTAGACTTGTCTCCTACTCCATGTCCTATGGACTAGCATTTTTGCTAAGAAGTGGTGTAAGTAAAACATTCAGAGAGCTATTTCACTACAAACTTTGTAAATTATTGAGAAACAAACGTAAATGTTTGGTGGTCATGTGGAATGGTCACACTTAAATTAAGAGAGAGATACTCTCCCCACTCCTCCATGAGAAATGCAGCCCTACTTCAGCTACTGAAGACCACAGTTGGCACCAGCTTAGTTCTTTCAGGATTCCATCATACCAGCAGCCCCTGTACTCAGCAGCTAGTATCCATTGAATTAAGTTTATCCGCGGGAAGGGAGCTGGAGCATGAAGAGAATTCATTAGAAGCAATAAGGTCACAGACCAATTTATCCATGGCAATTTTAAGTAGTGTGTTTGTAGAGATGTTTTCAAGAAATGGGCTGAGAGCAGGTAAGAGCAAGCATGAAATATAGGCTGCAGAGAGGTGAAGAGTAGACAGGAGGAACAGATAATTTAATGAATCTTAAAATTGTAGATAACTGAGACAATAGCGAGCAAACACAAGCAACCAATCATCACAGTTTAAGTCTAGCCAAAATGGCCATATCAAGGGATGAAGTGGAATTAAGAATATGACATGTCTGAGTCTGATTGCTTGTGCTTGGCTCCTGTTGAGATATATTTCCTGCAGAATGGATTTGCCAAAGACAAGATGAAATAGCAGATGAAATTTCCTTTGCTGGGATTTTATGCAAATGGAAAGAAAGGAAAAAAAACAAAGGTATTTTAGGTTGCTCTCCTGATGATTTATGATCCTGTCTGTGCTTGGACATTGGACACAAAGGCAGCAACTTTGCCCATGAAAATGTATCTATTGTAGAAGTCTAGTACAGGGCATAAGAAGAGTAGCAAGCAACACTTGTTCCCCAGGAAAAGTGTATTCATTGCAAAACAACTATTATGGGATGCATTGTGTTCAAAGGGCAAGGATGTCTGCATGCATCCCAGAGCGCTGAGAGTTAGGATTTAAATGCGGACTTTGACTTGAAGTCTGAGGATTCTATTTTCTTGTAGTACAAAGGGACAAGTTTGTCACCATTGCATTGAAGACTTACATGTTCTTCTTCACCGATGTTAAGCCTATCACCTACTCCAATGCTAGTTTGAAGTTTTTAGAGCTAAAAAGATCACTATGCTTCAGTTCAGTTCAGTTCAGTCACTCAGTCGTGTCCGACTCTTTGTGACCCCATGAACCGCAACCCGCCAGGCCTCCCTATCCATCACTAGCTCCCGAAGTCCACTCAAACCCATGTCCATTTAGTCGATGATGCCATCCAACCATCTCATCCTCTGTCGTCCCCTTCTCCTCATGCCCTCAATCTTTTCAAGCATCAGGGTCTTTTTAAATGAGTCAGCTCTTCGCATCAGGTGGCCAAAGTAGTGGAGTTTCAGACTCAGCATCAGTCCTTCCAACGAACACCCAGGACTGATCTCCTTTCAGATGGACTGGTTGGATCTCCTTGCAGTCCAAGGGACTCTCAAGAGTCTTCTCCAACACCACAATTCAAAAGCACTATGCTTAGTATATCTATTTTTTTTGGCATAAAACATGGGAAAGTAGATAAAAGGAATATCAACAGAAGTTGAATATAATAAAAACCTAATGTGAACTGGATCAAGATTGCCAGGAGAAATATCAATAACCTCAGATATGCAGATGACACCACCTTTATGGCAGAAAGTGAAGAAGACCTAAAGAGTCTCTTCATGAAAGTGAAAGAAGAGAATGAGAAAGCTGGTTTAAACCTCAATATTCTGAAAACTAAGATCATGGCATCTGGTCCCATCACTTCATGGCAAATAGATGGGGAAACAATGGAAACAGTGAGAAACTTTATTTTCTTGGGCTCCAAAATCACTGCAGATGGTGACTACAGCCATGAAAATTAAAGATGCTTGTTCCTTGAAAGAAAAGCTATGACCAACCTAAACAGCATATTAAAAAGCAAAAAAAAATACTTTGCCAACAAAGGTCGTCTAGTCAAAGGTCTGGTTTTCCCAGTAGTCACATATGAATGTGAGAATTGTACTATAAAGAAAGCTGAGTGCTGAAGAAGTGATGCTTTTGAACTGTGGTATTGGAGAAGACTCTTGAGAATCCCTTGGACTTCAAGGAAATCCAACCAGTCAATCCTCAAGAAAATCAGTCCTGAATATTTGTTGGAAGGACTGATGCTAAAACCAAAACTCAAATACTTTGGCCACCTGATGTGAAGAACTGACTCATTTGAAAAGACCCTGATGCTGGGAAGATTGAAGGCAGGAGGAGAAGGAGATGACAGAAGATGAGATGGACATGAGTTTGAGCAAGTTCTGGGAGTTGCTGATGGATAGGGAAGCCTGGTGTGCTGCTGTCCATGGGGTCACAGAGTGGGACATGATGGAGTGATTGAACTGAACTAAATGCTGAAGTGCAGTATTCGTAGGGATGACTTACATAAAACATCTAATCTCTGCATATGTGTGCTCAGTCATGTCCAATTCTTAGTGACCCCATGGACTGTAACCTGCCAGCTTCCTTTGTCCACAGAATTTTTCAGGCAAGAATACTGGAATGGGTTGTCATTTCCTCCTCCAGGGGATCTTCCTGACCCAGGAATTGAACCTGCATTTCCGTGTCTCCTGCATTGGCAGGTAGATTCTTTACAAGTTATGCCACCTGAGAAGCCTTAAAAAGTCTAATAAAATTGTACCATAGGAAAGAGGGGGTCTGAAGAGTTGGAGAGAAGAAATGGTCCCAAGGGAATTTAAAGGAAACACTCTTCACTAAAAAAAAAAAACAAACAAACAAACAAACAAAAAAAAACATGGTAGAGGGAGAAAGGAATGATTACCACAAGATTAAAAGAAACAGTTATCTCAAGCTATGACACTTGAGAGGGTTTTGCTTCTGGACCACGAATTTTACGAGCACATGAGTTTACGGGAAAATAGCAGATACTACTTTGTGGCCAGTGAACCCTGGAAGGCAGGAGGTACAGAGATCATAGAACAAGTATGAAGGCCAGGAGGGGAGGGAACTCATGTAGGGTATCGGGGAGATGGCTTAGGTGATTTTTAAAAGAAGGAAAGAACCACAGCTGAAGAGCCTCCCTTTGTTCTAAAATTCCCAAGCAAATGGACTCACAGGCCAGGAACATGGCAGCAAGGCCACCGAGGCAGGGAAGAACATGTTATTCATCTACTTTTTTGCATAATTTTCTCAGCTCATCATGAAACTTGTGGCTTTTGTTTAAACCTGCTATTATCCCTCTAGTTCGTGATGAATGCGTCAAGTAAGAATGCTGCCTTGCTTCTTATATTGCACCTGATTTTATTTTATTACATAAGCACATGAAAACACTAACCAAAGTGAGGCAAATTTATAAAATTTGCCATCTGCAGCCCTCAGATTCATCAGATGAGGGATAGAAGTTACAAGCACAATTCCAATAGGCCTTCTGCATACTTTGGTCACTTGTGCAAGAAGCTAATATTTTACCCAAACTATTAGGTATAAAAAACTATATCTAACATTTAGATATGCTAATCAACCAAAGGTTAGATGTCACAGGTTAGTTTCCCTGGGAAGTGGATATGAGAAGCAGATTAGCTTGCAAAATGTTTATTAAAAAGTGTTCTTGGGATTCACACCTGTGCATCTGTGGAAGGAAGGAGATGAAAATGGGATAGAGTATGAAGTGGATGTGAATGGCAAACTTAACAGTCTCAGCTCATCTCATGGGGAGTTCTACAACTATAGACATTGCCCCAGCTTGGGCTCAACATGTGCTAAGCTGCTTCAGTCATGTCCGACTCTTTGCGACCCTGTAGATTGCATTCTCAGCTGTCAGAGTACTGAGTTCTTTACTGGTGGGTCATCTGGAAAGCTCATCAAATGCCCACCGCTGGGGTGTCTGTGTTTCCAGGACTATAGCAAATAATATGGAGAAGACAGATGAATAAAATAGTTAACATATGGTTGTCTCCCTTAAGCAAAGAATGAAAGAGACCATGTAACATACACTTTCAAGAAAAAGTGATACTTATTTGAAGGGATCAGTTCTGACACTTGGGAGTTGTGTGAAATTAACTCATCTATGGCTCAATTTTTATTTGGGAATTTTAGGTAACAAGTGTATGTTTTCTGCTGATGTAACAAATCACTACAAATTTAGCAACATAAGACAGCACACATTTATTATCTCACAGTTTAGATATGTTCATTGAATATATATTCACTCATATGTTCACACATGGGAAGTACATGCTATGCTGTACTGTGCTAAGTCACTTCAGTCATGTACAACTCTGCAACCCTATAAACTGTAGGCCACCAGGCTCCTCTGTTCGTGGGATTCCCTAGGAAACAATACTGGAGTGGGTTGCCATGCCCTTCTCCAGGGGCTCTTCCCAACCCCTGGCTCGAACCCTCATCACTTAAGTCTCCTGCTTTGGCAGGTGGGTTCTTTACCCTAGCAGCACGAGGGAAGCCTTTGGAAAGTACATAGCAGCATACGTGTAATGTCAATACACACCTGTTGGAGCTTCCCTGTGCCCAGTGGTAAAGAATCTGTCTGCCAAGGCAGGAGACACAGGAGACCCGAGTTCAATCCCTGGGTCAGGAAGATCTCCTGGAGAAGGAAATACCAACCAACTCCAGTATTCTTGCCTGGGAAGTCACAGAGGAGCCTGCTGGGCTACAGAGTTCATGGGGTGGCAAAGAGCTGGACAGCACCGTGCGGCTAAACAACAACAAATGTGTTAATACATTGTAGCAAGTATTAATAAACCTAAAGTATATTTTAATTATTTAGAGAATAATTATTAACAGAAGTTTAATAAATTCCTTCTACATTACAACTGATTGTCATGCATAATCTCTGAAATTCCTTTGAATAGAGATCATCTTGATTTCAGTTCAGAATGCTATGTGTTCATTCTGACAAATCTGTCCCTGCCACACTTGTGCTGTGTTCAGAACCTCAAATAGCATCCTTCTTTTATGACTTGTTCAAAGAATCATCCCGGCAAGTCCCTAAAAAAAGGTATGTTTGGTCTCATTGTAAAAGATTGAACTGGGGTGCCTTCTCCCTAAAGATGCACTAAGAAGCATGCAGATCATTTGTTTATTTGCACAATGAAGGAAACTATAAGCAAGGTTTAAAAAGACAGCCTTCAGAGTGGGAGAAAATATTAGCAAACGAAGTAACTGACAAAGAATTAATCTCAAAAATTACAAGCAGCTCCTACAGCTCAATTCCAGAAAAATAAGTGACCCAATAAAAAAATGGATCAAAGACCTAAACAGACATTTCTCCAAAGAAGAGATACAAATGGATAACAAACACATGAAAAGATGTTCAATATCACTTATTATCAGAGAAATGCACATCAAAACCACAATGAGGTACCAACTCACATTGGTCAGAATGGCTGCCATCAAAAAGTCTACAAACAATAAATGCTGGAGAGGGTGCGGAGAAAAAAAGAATCCTCTTACACGGTTGGTGGGAATGTAAGTTAGTACACCCACTATGGAGAACAGTGTGGAGAGTCCTTAAAAAGCTGGAACTAGAACTGCCAGATGACCCAGAAGTCCCACTGCTGGACATACACACTGAGGAAACCGAGAATTGAAAGAGACACATGTACCCCAATGTTTATCACAGCACTGTTTATAATAGCCAGGACAAGAAAGCAACCTAGATGTCCATCAGCAGATGAATGGATAAGAAAGCTTTGGTACATATACACAATGGAATATTACTCAGCTATTAAAAAGAATGCATTTGAATCAGTTCTAATGAGGTGGATAAAACTGGAGCCTATTATACAGAGTGAAGTAAGGTGGGAAGAAACCACCAATACAGTATGCTAACACATATATATGGAAATTAGAAAGATGGAAACGATGACCCTATATGCGAGACAGCAAGAGAGACACAGATGTAAAGAACAGACTGTTGGATTCTGTGGGAGAAAGCGAGGGTGGAATGATTTGAGAGAATAGCATTGAAACATGTATATTATCATATGTGAAATAGATTGCCTGTCCAGGTTCAATGCCTGAGTCAGGTTGCTCAGGGCTGGTGCACTGGGATGACCCTGAGAGATGGGATGGGGAGGGAGGTGGGAGGGAGGGTCAGGATGGGGAGCACAAGTACACCCATGGCTGATTCATGTGAATGTATCGCAAAACCACCACATTATTGTAAAGTAATTAGCTTCCAATTAAAATAAATTTTAAAATGCATTCTTGCATAATAAGAAAAAAAAAAGAAATATGCAGGTCAAACAGTCTACAACTGCTGCTGATCAAGAATTCTGTGAAACTTGTTTAGGAAAACTCTGGAGATTAAGAAGAAAAATAAAGCGTGCATTTGACCTGGGGCAACCGCATCTGGCTGGGCCCCANCATTCTTGCATAATAAGAAAAAAAAAAGAAATATGCAGGTCAAACAGTCTACAACTGCTGCTGATCAAGAATTCTGTGAAACTTGTTTAGGAAAACTCTGGAGATTAAGAAGAAAAATAAAGCGTGCATTTGACATGGGGCAACCACATCTGGCTGGGCCCCAGTCCCCAGGAACTATCAGGCTGCCCGGTCACTACAGGGAAAAGAGCTCTTGGGACCTTCCATCTGTGCTGTTTTCCTCCAAGAGGAATGTTCTGATGGTTCAAGCTTCTTCTCTGAGAAAAAGATTGCCTCCTGCTTCTGTTGCTTCTGGTTGCTCTTTGTCCTCATGGATTACATCTTTGACTTCAATATTAAGATCAAACCCCATACAGCTCTTACTCCCCAACAGTTTAAGTTTTTTTAAATTTCCTCATGCACACAGAAGCAACCTAAGTATCCACTGACAGCAGAATGGATAAAGAAGATGTGGTTTATATATATAACTATACATAAACACACACACACAGTGGAATATTACTCAGTAATAAGAAAGAATGAAATATTGCCACTTGCAGCAACATAGATGGACTTTAAATTATGTTAAGTGAAGTAAATCAGACAGAGAAAGACAAATATCATATGATATCACATATATGGAATCTAAAAAAATGATACAAATGAACTTATTTACAAAATAGAAATAGACTCAGTCATAGAAAACAAACATGATTATCAAAGAAGAAGATGGAAGGAAATATTATGAGCTTGGATTTAAAATATACATACTACTATATACAAAATGTGTTAGTCCCTCAGTCATGGACTGTAGCCTCTGTCCATGGAATTCTCTGGGCAAGAATCACTGGAGTGGGTTGGTGTTTCCTTCTCCAGGGGATCTTCCAGACCTAGGGCTTGAACCCAGGTCTCTGCACTGCAGGCAGACTCTTTACCATCTGAACCACCAGAGATGCTAATCAACAAGGACCTACTCTATAGCACAGAAACAATACTCGCTATGTTATAATAACCTATAATGAAAGAGAATGTAAAAAAGAATATATATATATATATATGGAACCTCTATGTGGACTCTCAAAAATCTTATATGTGGAATCTAAAAAAATGATACGAATGAACTTATTTACAAAACAGAAATATACTCAGTCTGTATTTATATATATATAAAACTATTTACATATTTGTGTGTATAACTGAATCACTTTGCTGTATACCTGAAACTAACACAGCATTGTAAATCAACTATATTTCAATAAAATCTTTTTGAAAAGAAGTAAAAAAAAAATTGCTTCATGTGTCCCTTCCCTCTCCATCACAATATTAGTGAATAGGGTTAGATTTGTAGAACCTTGTAAGAGAAATTTAGGTTTAATATTTATTTAAATAAATCATTGAGAATTTTGTTCTGAGCACTTATAGAACTTTAGGAAGATAGTCTCATCATTTGTATTGGAGGAGCATAAGATACATGGCTGGGAATGTTTGGGAGTGGGGAGAAGAGTTGTTCTAGCCAACAATCCAGCCATGGTGTGAGGCTCAGAGTACAGCTCAGAGTATAGCTCTGGCTAGTACAGTAATCCAGCCATGGTGTGAAGAGATGCTCACATGGACCCCCCCACCTATATCCTTGTATGGAATCATAAAAGAGAAAGTTTAATCAGGGGTTTACAATATAGATGATAGTTATCTGCAATGTACGTTGTGTGAACAAACTTCTGGATGCTATAAAAAAAAGACAGAATATGAAAATTTGATCATAAATATATTCTTTCAGAACTTCTTCTTTTCTGTCATATAATCTACTCTGGGGATTACAAAGGAGAAGATCAAGTGAAATTAAATTATTAAATAGTATATTATTAAAGAAGTCAAGTGTTGAGGGGACTCTGGTCCATAGTTGGAAACTAACTATATTATGGTTTTGGTGCTGCTACCAATTGACTGTGTGATTTTTGGCAAGAATCTTATTGATCTAGAAAAGAATATGATTGTAAATGAATAAATAATGGCTGAATCTTGGAGAAATTTCCTTCTTTTATTTTCAAGCATCATACACCGTTCAACTATTGATGATTTTTCATATGTACTTATATTTTATTGGAACTTCCCTGGTGATCTAGTGGTTCAGACTCTGACTCCAATGTATGGGGCACAGGTTTAATCCCTGGTCCAAGAAATAAGGTCCCTATATTTTATACTAATATTTTATTAATCTGCTGCATATGTGACCCAGTCATCAAGTCTTGACAAGGCTATGGTTTTTCCAGTAGTCATGTATGGATGTGAGAGTTGGACTGTGAAGAAGGCTGAGCACTGAAGAATTGATGCTTTTGAACTGTGGTGTTGGAGAAGACTCTTAAGAGTCCCTTGGACTGCAAGGAGATCCAACCAGTCCATTCTGAAGTAGATCAACCCTGGGAGTTCTTTGGAAGAAATGATGCTTAACCTGAAACTCCAGTACTTTGGCCACCTAATGTGAAGAGTTGACTCATTGGGAAAGACTCTGATGCTGGGAGGGA